>JBBPBS010000629.1:149401-214807 GCA_037974835.1 Cicer judaicum | reverse complement strand
TATTTTATTGTGTATTTATATTTGGTTTATTTTATAAAATAAATTACTAAATTATTATACAACTTTTGATAAAAAAAAAAAATATTATAGTAAATTTGTTACCATTAATACCTTTACCAACTTAAATGAATGTATAGTAACAATCAGAATCGTAAGTATGTCATTATACCTATAGTGATGACGGAAATTTATGGGTATTGGGTAATTATATACCACAAAAACAAAAAATTATGTTAGTGTAAAACCACGTCCAACAAAAGGTTTTTTCTCAATTTGTAGAGGGACAAATTGAGTTTTACAATAAGTTGCGATTAGAGTCCGCCACGGTAGAATAATGTTTCTTCCTTTAGCAAGGAGTTCGTAAGACAAGTCAATACTTTTTTTATTAAAAAAAATCGATTCAACCGAAAAAGAAAAACCCCCAAATTATCAAAAGTTAACATCAAATTATGAGATCCATTTTGAATTTTTTGAAGTTCACCCATTCAAGTAAAAATTACACAAAATATTTTAGAATTATGTGACTGAATGGGACACACTTCAACAACTAAAATGAAATTCATCATTGAAAATGCTCTAGCGGTTTTTATACTTTTACCTTCGTATATTTCATGTAACTAAAATTTCTTGTAATGCGATCATCAAAAGCAAGATGTGACAACTGATGCCCACTTTGGCATAGGCAAATTGTTTTACAAGTGCCCTCTCCTGCCATCATGTTTATCATTTGTATAAGACACCACACAAAAAGATACGAGGATATTGAGTGTCCATGTCATATGCCCACAATTCCAAATCACATACATCTTTGATAAAGTTAGACAATGTCATATCACATTTATAAAAGTTGGAGGCATCCCAATATCTTCCAAGGTCTCTTTCTCAAACATCCAATTTAATTAGAGAACCAGTAGCAACAAATAAACTGAAAGAAAAAATACAGCAACAAAGTTTACTAATTATATTTTGGTTATGATTCCTGTTACTATGATGCACGTTTAAAAACAAGTCTTAGTGTTCGATAAAATTAAATTGAGACATAAGACCCAAAAAAAATAGATTAAATGGAAACAATTTAGTCCTTAGCTTCTTTATATTTTGTTTGATTGATGAAGGAAAGATAGAAGGAAAAAAAAGTGAAAAGAGAGAAAAATAATAGAAAATAAGGCAATTATATATTTGGTAGTTCACTATAAAAGAGGGGGTTTATATTGTCATCTAATGATAATAATCAATTTTCACACACCATCTTCATATTTTTCAATGACATTATTTTTTTTTTTCATTCAATAAGAAAATTGCAGTTGGGTTATTATTTTTATGGATTATTCTTAGTCAATAATTAAAATATAAATCTTCATCAATATTATTATTAGTAGTAGGAAAAATTACATTTACCTTTCCTCAAAGTCTTCTTAAACAATAATCACACATCTTCTAATTGTCAAAATGTATTTAACTCTTTTGTATTCACTAACAAAATTTCATAATATTTATTTTTGCACCACATAATAATTATTAATTATTCTTATCATTTTGGTATATTTTGAGAAATTCAACAGAGGTAGCTATTTCTAGTTAATTAATTTGGGATAAAATTGTTATTTAAATCTTATAATGTCATAATTTTTGACAAATTTATTGACAAATAAAGTATGTTTAATTGTAGTTTTGATTCCTGTATTTTAGTTGAAACACAAAAGTAGTTCTCCAATTTTATTTCTCCCCGGTTTTGATTCCAAAACAAAATTTTGCTTCAAAATTTAATGAACTGTCATTTTTTTAAGGCACAATTTATGATCATAGACTTCATGTACAATTGTTGCACTATGAAATTTTGAGGCATGGTGTGGCTTAATAAACACAACAAAATGACATTTTATCAAGTTTTGAACAAAAATTATGTTTGGAGGATCAAAAGTTGGGAAAAATACAATAAATAGACTATTTTTCGTGATTCAACTAAAATAAGTTATTAAAATTGCAATTAAGCCTATCAAATATTATGTTAATTGATTAAGCATTATTATGAAATAAATTTTGGCCTTACATGTGGTGTATAATTTATTATTATGCATGATATAATTTTATCAATTCTTTGTGCATAAATAGTTTGAATTTGTGTAATCTCGCTTATCACGAATACCACTGTGTGAATTTTGTGTGTTTTAACTTCAATACAATCATCAACAACTAAATGACCAACACACACAAGCATATGGTCATATCAAATCAAAGAACCACCAAGATCACACCCAAAAGAAGCCAAGGCATCAGCATAAGTGTTCATCTCATTGTTAGAATCGACACATTTTCACTTCCCAGTCCATAGCAAGTAATCTCTTCACTCTATACACAAAACTCCATCAGGCAACGCTACGACAACAGCCGTCAAGTAAATTATGGGCAACAACCAGGGATGGAATTATATTATTTTTTAAAAATATTATAGTAATAATTTTATATAATCTTTATTAATAAAAAAATTTGGTCCATCATTTGCTTGATTTTTGGACTCGTCTCTAGCAACAACCATATAATCCACATGGAGCTCCATCAACCTAAACCTTCTAGCATGAGCCAGTGATAAACTCTCAAGCACAACTCATAACTTTGCATACAACTCCTTAAGAACTTAAAGAAACCGCACAACAATTAACCATCTAATAAACACTGAGAAACGCTATTTGAATGAAAGAAAATTGTAGTGAGAATTCAAAATGGCAACCCAAAGAAAGAAATAATTGGTCCATGCAAATATCTTTTCAAGAATGATGACGTGTTAATGGATCAAAGGTGACTTTCGTAACATGCTCCAAATAAAACTCAATCTGCGAGTTAATATCAGAAAGCCTCATGAGGAATGGCGTATGAAACCTCTGCAGAAGAGAACTGGGACAAGTTTCACAGAATTATCATCAATGAATAAATCTAGTGAAAAATCAAAACAAATCAATGAAAATGTTGGAAACCAAGAATGTTCTTAGTTTTGAGTGTTAGAAAAACGAAGAATGTTAAACGTTCTCCTTATTCAGTTTGTTTAATTCAAGTTAGTTTGATTGTATGTAATCAATTAACTAACTAACCACTTGTTTAGTTAGTTAGAAATAATGTGATAATATTTATAAATAGTTATAAATAACCACTTGTTGAATTAATGGCAATTTGTTTGGTTAATATTATTGGAAGACCTCTTGATTGGCAGGAGTTAGAATGTTTTCTGGATATGTATGGTCGGGACGATTATGCGAAAAGCTTGCCAGAAGTTAGATAATCTGAAAGTAAAGCTCGCTTTCAAGGAAAAATGCTGAAAAATGCTTTAGATGAACATGTCTAGAGTTGAAAATAAAAGCTGCTAATGAAGCTGAAGTTGCTTGCGAACAAATGCTTAAAGCCACAAAAGCTGGAATAGAGGACTTAAGGGCCAAGCTGGATGCAATTGAAAGAAACAAGTTGGAGCTGAGTGAAGCTGTTAAAGTTAAAGAGGCTGAGGCTGAGGCTGAGGCATCTATATCTGAAATTGAGACTATTGGTCAAGCATATGAAGATATGCAAACGCAACACCAACATCTGTTACAACAGGTGGGAATTGGCTGATGTAGAGAAGGAGTTCAAGTAGCTCAAGTCTGCTGCTTCATCTTCAGAGAAAGAATGCGATCAAATTAAAAAAGATCCACTGTTGAAGGAAGCTGATGACTTGAGGACAACAAGACTTGAAGAGTTGGGAAGATTGTTAAATGTAAAATCACTTATAAACTTAAATTAAGGGAGAGTGTTGGAAATCAAGAATGTTCTTGATTTTTAGTGTTAGAAAAACGAAAAAACGTTAAATGTTCTCAGTATTAAGTCTGTGTAATTCAAGTTAGTTTGATTATATGTAATTAACTAACTAACTAATCATTTTTTAGTTAGTTAATTAAGTAGAAGTTAATTAGAAATAATGTGATAAAAATTTTATAACCATTACTCAGTAAAGATAAACTATCTTAAGTTCATTTACTCACATTCTATCATCTTTTCCTATTTTTCTTTCACTTGAAGTAGAATAGCGTGAAGGCTAACAGAAAATAATTTAATATACCTAGTGAAAATCAATAAAATTGGAGAAAACCATAAAAAAAAAATCAATAATTTGTACTAAATACTTACTTTGTCCACAAAGGACTCATTAGCAAAAAAAATAATTGTCCCAAAATGAATTACACTTCCAATTTTCAATGCACATATTTCCAATTATACACTCTAATTAAGACTATTTACATTACTTTTAATGCAATATATTCTATTATGCATTTATGACATTAATAATGCATAAACCCTAAACAATTCAGTTATCATAGTACGAAGAGAGAAAGTTATACTAAAAAAATCCCTAATTTTTTACTTAATTGAAAATATTAAGTGTGCTCAGACAGCCAAGAGTTGATAATCAACTTCTGAGTAAAGGTACTCAGATTAGAAACTCTAGTCCACAAAATTGTATCATCACAACACAAAAACAAACATGAAAAACAAATAATGAAAAGCAAAAACACAAAAACAAGGGAAACATATTTCACACATACATATTCTAGTTAAACTTCATATTTCAATATGGCGAATCCTAAAACTTCAAAAACACAATTGTTCCTGCTAATGGTTCATATAAATTTTACATAGATAAGTATTATAAATTTAATTAAAATGATTATATCAAAGGCAAAAATCATTCATAGGCATTAATACTTGATTTCACAATTCAACATGTTCGCCAATTTTCATCAACTGCATGTCTATTAGACAGAATGAAATCATGTCTATAAAAATCCAATGTGACTCAATAAGTATAAACTGAAAGACTAAAAAAAGGGGCAGTGCAATATATATAGATGAATAAGAAAGTTGAACAGTGAGAGTAAACGAAATCGAAGGTGGAAGTGGATGGTAGATTAAGTGAGGAATAGGCACGATGGTAGTGGATTTGAAGTGCTCATGGGTTCGGATCCATGGTTCCTTCCCCACATTCATATTGTGGCCATTTCCAAATTTTCAACGATAGCTGATAGTAACCAAAGGAATGATACTCCATAAACTCCTCCAAATATAACTTGAATTATGATCGAGATTAGCTTCCTAGAAACCCCTCTTATCTACTATTGCCAAAGGATTTATATAGGTTTAAATATGCATTAATTCTGATAAATAGTTTTTTTTTTGTCTTTATAAAAATATTTATTGATAAATAGTTTTTTTTAGTCTTTATAAAAATATTTATTTTCTTTAGTATTATGTCTCATTTTACTTTAAGTCATTGTAATTTCTTTTCTTCATAGATTTTCTCTAAATAAGGTAATTTTATTAAGTTATGTCAAACATTAAATGTTTATATCTTTTTCACCATGCATTCGAACTCAATTCACTATGTTGTGGGAATCTAACTTCTTTCGTTGGTCATAACATTCGTTAGTATCTTTATAATTTGGTTTTAATCTTTATAAAAATTGATTATATCAAAAGTATACTTGTAAGAATATTTATTGAGTGGACATTCATTTAAATCATTCACAAATGTTGAGATATCCAATTTAATCTCTAAAAAAATAAAAATAAAGATAATATTAGTAGTTTTATGTAAAAGAAAATGTTTAATTTATATGCACTGACATATAATCATCTAGTTCATGTAAAAGAAAAGATTTAAAAGTAAAGATTATATGCATGACATATAATCATCTAGTTTCATGTAAAAATAAACGTTTAATTTATATGCACCTAATTTTCTTTTATTTTTATAAATGTAACTTTTAGCCCTTGAAAAAATTAAACGGAAAAACTTAGTCTATATCTTTTGTATATTTTATTTGGTCGATAAATGAAAGATGGAGGAAAGAAAAGAAAAATGTATATAAAACATATGACGATTATTTAATAGTTTCGTGTGAAACAAAATGTTTAATTTATATCCATTGACATTGTAAAATTATTTTATACTTTCATTGAATGATAATAATCAATTTTAATAGATCAGTTTTGAGTTTTTTAATATTTGTTACAACTCTTATATAAAAAAATAATCAATTTTTTTAAAATCACTTTTAACAGTCTTCATCCGTTTTTATTATATATTTTTAAAAAATATAATATTAAAAAATATATAAAACTTACTATAGATGAAAAGTTGTTTCAAGTAGTTTCTCACAAATTATTTTTTATAATTGATTTATTTTCAATCGATTTTCATCACAATTAACAAAAACAAAATAGATTTAACTGTTTTTATAAATAAAATTACTAAAAATTAATCTTTAAATTATTAAACACAAAATTATTTTTTTATAATTTGTAATAAACATACCCTTAAAATATTTCGATGGAGCAAATATTATAAAAATAAATAAAAAATAAAAAAAGAAATACAAATAATCATAGTCTCCATTCGATGAAAATATGGGGATAAGGGTTATTGGATTTGTAATCCATTTAGGATTACTTTTAAAACTTTTTTTGGTTACATGAGAAAAGGAAACAAAAAGAAAATAAGACAATAGAGTACCACGAAAAAAGACAAAACAGGAGTATCAACTAATAATATTGAAGAAAAAGTAAAATATCTCATGTTTTTTAATTTTAATTCAATTAAAATGTGTCATGGTGGTGTGCCAAAAATGTCAATTCTTATTAAATGACACTATAAAATAATTTTACACTATTGATGTATATAAATTAAACTATAAGAACAAATGAATAAATATATGTTTATAAAATGACATAAATGTCCTTAAAAAATTAATTATGATTAACAGAAAAATTAAGATAAATTAATGAATATAAAGATTACAAAAATATAATATTGCTAGTTTATTAAATTGAAACATTTTCTGTAATTGTTATAAAATGTATTTTATATATTTATTTTCTTTATTTTTATATACTATAAATTTATATTGATCGCAGTGAAATATTTATTTTTATTTTTTTTATCATATCTAATTTTTTCTTAAGGATATTTATGTTATTTACGAAGACATTTATTTCTATCATACTTTCTTTTCATTTCCTCTTATATCAAACTATTAAATACACTTATTTTCTCTTCTTTTCTTTTCTCTCTCTTTCCTTCATCAACCAAACAAACTGCGAGAAAAAAATAACTAAAATATTCCAAATTAACTTTGAGGATTAAACATTACCTTACTTTTCTTAAGGACTAAATTGAGCTTCACAATTTATTTTACAAACTAAAGTGGGTATTTACTCGCATGTATTTTAATCATTTATGTCACTCACAATTAAAGAACTAAAATAAAAAAAATCTCCAAATCATAGAGATTAATTCCTAGATAAACAAATTTATTTATAGAAATTAAAACAAAACAGCCAAGACCAAAAAGAGACCAATAATATATTTAAACCATTTATACCATTTATAGATCCGTGTCAAGTTTTTCTCCAAATCTCAATCCGGGTTACCGGGTTACCGGCAACTTTAATCATTAAACCTTGATATTTTATTTTTAACCAATAATAACACCAGCAATATAACAAGTTTTTTATTTTGTAAAGTAATGCCTGTTTTAAGTTGAAGATTGTAAAAGCTAGTTTTCTTAATTTGAACTCCAAAAAAGAAAAGGAACAAGGAAACTTTGATGTACATAAGAATTTTCATGTTAGTGAAACTTTAGCATGAGTAAGGCTTCACAAACAGTTTATGTAATGAATGGTCTTAATTTATCATTGAGATTTCTACCAATAACTTATGCAAAGCTTGAGGCTTTGAGAAGAAAGGAGAATGATCAGCACCCTTCAAATAGAAAACCTTTTCTGGAGGGCTTGCGTTTATCATGTTTTCTTGGAGAGAAGTAGGGATCGCATTGTCTTCAAGAGTTTTAATATAAAACCGCCTTACGCTTCCGTATTTCGGTTCTGAGAGGGAAAGTTTCTCTAAAACTGGTGCGAACGGTACCGACCTCATCGAAACAGATGCTAGTGCGACATCCTGTATTTAGTTAACAATGAACAAAGAAAGAAGGTCAAGGGCAATTTAGGGAAAACTTCACCTTAGGAGTCTATTTGCATAAATAACTTAATTAAAAGTTTATAGCATAAAATCATACTATTTTCATATAAGCTATAAGTTATTTTTCTAAGTTATCTTGAAGAGTTTATAGAAATAAGCTTAAAACTGTTTATGAATATGTCATAAGTTATTTCTATAATCTCTCTCAAACTGTGAAGTAATCATGAGTCAATTTCACACGTATTTCCATACTCAACTTCTAAAAATTAAAATTTCTATTCAATAGAAATAGGTAAAACTCAAAATTCAACGTTATATACACTACAAACTAAAAAAGCCATTGCAAAATAGTCGTATGCAAAATAGAAAAGGCAAAAAAAACATGACATTTTCATGTAAACTACTACTTACTTTGGTTGGACTTAGGTTGAATAACAAATCTCTTAACAATGATTTGTCGAGATCAAAAGCAGTCGGAGGACGATCATTCCCATTAGCATACAAAAATATCTGAGCCTGTGGCATGAGATCATTAGATCCTGCCTGCAACAGATAGTCACAATCAAATCATCATTAAATGGATACAAGAATTCTTAATTTAGATCACAGAACAAGTGACAAATAAGCTATAAATATCAATTTTAATACTAGAAGGAGATGAAAAACCTGTTGTGAAATGATATCCAGAGTACTCTGTCCATTAGTCGGCATCGCTGCAGCGATAAAAATAGCCTTGGAAATCTTAATCGGAAACAACTCCATTGCGTATGATATACATGCTCCTCCGAAATCATGTCCAACCAAGATCACCTTCATAAGACGCAGATAGAAAGTAAGAACTAAATGGAAGGAACCTTCCGCGGATAGCTTAGTACTTTCAAACATGGATTAAGTAATACTACATATATCATAATTCTAGCAAGTGAAAATACCCCAAATTTCATATCCCAGCAAGTGAAAGAGATAGAGAGAATAATAGTAAAAAAAGTCATGATTTTGGCATCGTTGGATCAAGATCAGAAGGCTTTGGTATTTTTGAATCCGATTTACTAAAGTCAAACCATGAGCCGTCGGATATTAAACCAACCGAGCCAGTCTATTGATTCCATGACTTCGCCTTATTTTTTACTGTGTGGAACTTGAATCCAAAAGCTGTAACTTAGACAGAAGCTGCCAGTGATTGAAAAAACAACATATATGCTAAAAGATAGGATAACACAATCCATTTGATACAGAATCGGAAAGCAACACAATAAATACCTTTCCATCTTCAGGAAGTTTTTCAAGGAAGTCGGTAAGAGGCTTCACGTATTGCGACAGACATGTAATGTTGTTTGTATCAAATGAGTGAACGCCAGATCCTGTTAAATCTATGGCAGATACTTTGTAACCGCTTTCTTCAAGAAGTGCGATAGTTTTGTACCAACACCAGGCACCGAATCCACCTCCATGAACAAGAACATAATGATTGGTCTCAAGATCGTCAACCTTTACACCCTGTCGAAATGAAAACTTGCATGTGTAAGCTAAAGAAAATATAACAACAAAGATGACAGGGAAAACAAATAATGTACAGACAATTTCACCCTACAAATGGCAAAGAATATCAGTTTTTTGTTATAGATAGAAAATAATAAATAGCAAAAATAGATTTGTGATTTGTGCAACACCATACCAGAAACAAAGAAATTGGGAAGAGTCTGTTTACTTTGTGAAAACAATTTTTGTTTTTATCTTTTAAAATATGTAATCATTTTTTAAGTGAAACATTGTAACAAGAGAAGATGAAATGTTAGTTAGAGACGATGCATATCTGGAAATATTGAAAACAATTCTTTTGGTATTTTCATTTTTTCTGAAAAATGCAAACAATTGTTAACCTCAAGTGTCTTTAATCTCCTTATTAGCAAGTAAAATTAATACAAATTTTAAAAAATAAAAATAGAAAATGTTTTCACAAAGTAAACAGATCCAACTGCAAGATTCGATGTCAATTTCTAAACACCGATTTCTCTATTGCAACAAGAAAAGAGGCAAAAAAAAGGTTATCTTTAAAGCAAAACTAAACCTCCATTAAAAAACACTTCAAAAGGTCAAACCTCAATTGCTTCAAACTAAGTTACTTTATTTCACAACAGTGTTCTGATTCATTGAATTAATAACAGTAATTGATATGCCTTTGCAAGAAGAAAAAAAACCAGTAATTGATATAAATCAGACAGATTATTTTATTTGCCATCACTTTTCTGATTTTATAAGTCTAAGAAACGGACTCAATTGCCCTGCGATCAGAAATCTCCATATTAACGCAGTCAGTCATCAATGGTTATTCGATTAAGAAACCTGATGTAGGAATTCTTTTACTCTCTTGTGTGTGAATGCAGGAATTCTTTGATTGCATGGAACATTATTTCCTAAGAAACCTGATCATGTGAAATATAAATCCCTTCAAGACTTCCATAAGTTACTTTAGGTCTAAGAAATTACACATCATATATTTTTATCTTAACTCTTAGCCTTCTAGATTTTCAGTTAAAAGGGTCTTAGTAATCCGAAATTGGACCATAAGAGAGTAAAAGTCTGGTCAACGATTATTCTAGTCAATATTCAAAAATCCAGTTCTCATGATCAATTCAACCAAATAAACATCATCAATTTGGAGATCTCCAATTTTAATAAAAAGCTGATAAATCAATAAAATTGACTAAATCAACAAAATTTGCAAGATGAGCATAAAAATAACCAAATCAACCAACCCACATTAACCTGATCAAGTAATTACTTTTCAACAAAGTCCTCAATTTGGAGATTTCAATTTAAAAAAAAAAAACTGATAAATTAATCAACAAATTTTGACTAAAAAATGAACACAATAAAAATCAACCGACCCAACAAAAAAAGATCAATTTTTTTTTCAAATACAAAAGAACCCATTTAAAAAAAAAACACATTTGAATTGAATTTGAAAGTACCTGATGAAGAAGTTGATGAGGTTGAAGAAGAGGGTCAGTAAGTGATCTAGCTCTAGAACTGGAACTACGAGGCAAACTGTTACTATTATTATTCTTCTTCGACACACCATTCGGATACCTTAAAGAACTCGACCGATCAAACTGTTGTTGTTGTTGTTTTTGCTGATGTTGTTTGTAAAGTATAGCAGCAGCTATAGCTTGTTCACGAATCGCGGCGTCATCGAGCTTTTTTCTCTCTCTGCGGCTAGAAGAAGCTGCGTTTGAAAAACGGTGTTTTTTAGAAGGAGGTTGTTGGGTTGGATTGAAGAGAGAACAGAGATTACCCATTGTTGTTGTGGTGATTGTGCATGTGAAGGGAAAGAAGGTATAAGAAAGTGAGAAAGTAGTTTTTGTGGGGTTGGGTTTTGAGGAAGGTTCAGGGGGCAATAGAGAAAGATGTGAATGTGTTTGTTTATAGGAAATAACATTTTATGACGTACGATTCAAAATACGTCGACGGCTAAATATAATAATAATAATAATAATGATGATCATGATTATTAATTAAGAATGAGAATTAAATTAAATAAATTGATTGTTACTTACTCCAATGATTTTTTTTTCCACGAGAATTGTCCCTCCAGTTAGGTACTACTCTATGTGGTCTCAGGAAGAAAAATCAACATACATTAATATCAATTAATTTTTTTTTACTAAATTTTTTTAATATTTTAACAAATATACATTTTATAGAAAAATGTGAGATATTAAATGCATTTACTAATATTAGAAAGATAAAAAAATTATTTAAACTATAAATATATTTTAAAAGTCGAGAAATTTAATATTATTGTATTTTAAAATTGAATTTAAAACAAAATAATTAATTATGGTAAAAGAGATATTTACTATTTTATTCGAGTGTTGAAGGGTGTTACTCCAATAATGATTTTGTTTAGTATTAAAAATAATACTATATCATTCAGGAGACAGATATAAATTCTTTGTTTATAAATGTTCCATAATTCCTAAAAATATTCTTCCCTTGGACTTTTGACTGAATTGGTATCTCTGTATCCTAAATTTTATTAAAACAATTTGAAGGTTAGTTTGAAAATTCTATTTAGAAAACGTGTTTGTGTGTGTCTGATTAATCTAATCTAAAGATTCGGATTTGACTTATTTTGGTGTTTCTAATTTTTATATTTATTATCGTGCAAACTGCTTGTTTTTGTTGTTGATGAGATTTAGCATGCAAATTGCAAACTATGTTTCTTTGTTTTTTATAAAATTAATAAATGTGACGATACTTATTTTTTTATAATAAAAATGTAGGGTGGAGAAAACGTGATTTAAGTCCAGGTAAGAAAAAAGACTTTATTTTTCAATGAATATTTATAAAATGATTTAAACTGATCTTTTTTAATAGTATAAAGAAATTTAAATCCATTACATACAATTACAGAGTATTATTTTAATAAATAAATGGTGTTTTTATTCAAAATAAAATAAAAATTATTTTTAAAAATTATATCGAATATCAAATTTTATATTATAAAATTATATATTATTAATTTAGAAAAAACAATTATTTAATTAATAAAGGAAAATAAAAACAAAAATAAAACATATAATTTAAACAAACAGTAAAGTTGATCTCGCTGTCAAACAACCAAAGTTGTCTAAGACTAATTCAACAAGGTTAACAATAGAGGTTATTTGCGGCCTCGGGTCTTCACAACTTACTATTTGAAATTTGAATAAACAAATTTATTTTTAGAGAGAAATGTTTTTATAATTGTTACGAAAAAAAAATGACGATACCATTTTCTATGGGTTTATGGCATGTGTTGCAAACATTCCTCAAGTATTATTTTTGTGAGTAAGATAATTTTGGTGGCAAGATTCATACACTATAAATATAAGAAAGTAAAAAAATTTAAATTTGAACGAAATTATTATTTATATATTAATATTCTTCATACTACCAATCAAATTATACTAACCAAATATTTATAGTAGATTATTCATTGTATATTAGAAAATATTATTAATATAAAAAGATATAGGTCGTTTTATGTGTCCTATTAAAAATATATTAAATTACTTTTTTAATCTTTTAAATTTATTTTTTTTAATTTTTTAATTATTTTTTGTTTGGTTTTGATCTTTTAATTATATTTATGTTAATCAAATTGGTTAATTTTATTAATTTATAGACACACAAAAATATTATCTTTTATTATTTTATTCATTTTCAAATTCATAAATTTAAAAATTTCTTATCTTTTTTTAATCTAAAAACCTAGAAAAAATAATCGAATATAATGATTCAATGTAGTGGGAATGATCAATATTTAATGGAGACATTGCAAGATTGCAGGATGTAATATTAAGTACGGGAAGAAGTGAAATGAAACAACTGCTTCTAAGGTACGATTGTGGGTTTAAATGTTGAATGGAATGGGATTCACTGCTATCTACTATATGATTTTTGTTTACTCTATTTATGATTTTCTAGGTAAGAGGAAATTGAGAGTCGATTTACTAGATTTTAAATCATCACTTCATGAAGGGGTATGGTTTATAGGTGGTGACTTTTAATGTATACATATTCAACTTTCAAAGTCTAGTTTCAATAGGAATCGACATTCTTGTGTAACAACTTTTATCTTTAGTTTTTATTTTTCACAGTTAAACTAGCTGTAATTTGCAACTTTTCACCGTTTATTCATTCGTTCCCATAAGAATTAAAATAATTTGTAAAATTAATCATAAAAACTAAAATAATTTTATAAAAGTTAAAAAATATAATTTCTTTTGCATGAGTTAAAAGCGAAATTTCAAAATTTATCAAAAATTATATTTATTTAACTAAAAAATTTCAAAATGTAGAATTCTTAGAAAACACTTTTAATACAAAATGTGAATGAATTGCTTAAGAATAATGTAACATAAAAAATATTTAAAGGCATTTAACAAAAACAACTAGAATTGCTCTTTTTAATAATCATTTTAATTTATTTAATAATACTTAAGTAAAATATTTTAATTTAATAATCATTTTTTTTCTTCCTACACCAAAAACAACTAGAATTGCTCTTTTTTTAATTAAAGAAACTTAAATAGCTGACATTAAAAATACTTGTTCAAAGCTTTACACGAAACTATAATTCCTAAATTAAATTAAATTCTCGATTGTGAATCAATAATTAAAATCTTCTAAAATTCCTACAATATGTTTTATCGTAAAACTCACCTTGACATCAAATAAAAGAAATATTACATCGTTTTTCTTGTAATAACTTTTTGAGACAGTAGTTTAATACGTTATAAAATTAGATAAAAATAAATATATATATATATATATATATTAAAATATAAATTATATTTATTTTCTTTCATTTTTGTTATCAAAGTAATATTGTAAAGTTCTGCTACCAAAAGACATTGCAGTATCATCAATATCATGAAATCTTAGGCTGTCATCTGACAATTAGTCCACAAGGGACCACATTCGTAGAATTTGTGATTGTTAGGTGCATTTCTTTGAACATAGGGTAAGGCTTCATTTATTGGTTGACTTTTGTGACATTTTTGGGAGGCTGAATTTTTTACTTTATTATGAACGTTCGAAGCTTGCACACAAAATTTAATTAAATGTCAAAATGTCAGCCACTCGAAGCCCCACACCCAATTTTCAACTGTCCATAACTTTTTTTCTTCCTATTTTCCATGTTTCTACATTATTACTATAACGCAAAACACCTCCCTACCAAACCAATTCCACAAAGTTTACTTCAGATAAATTCTATCATTTGATAGATATTTTACAATGATAGATATAAATTACAGCATAATTAATCAAATTGCGTATAGCTTTAGATATTTTACAATGATAGATATAAATTACAGCATAATTAATGGAATTGCGTATAGCTTTAGAGTTTGGTTGAAAGAATAAGAATTAGGGCTCAAGCACAGGAAAATATTAATTAAGATAGTCAAATTTTAAAAAATTTAATGAATAATTAAAAATATTATATTGTTATATAAAAAATTTAATAATTAAAAAATTGGATTTAATTAAAAAAAAATACAATTTTAATAATTAAAAAATTTGATAAAATCAATTTTAGCTTATATACATATATCAATCTACATGATCTAATGATGATCTATACGTACCAATTAATATGATATATACCATTTGACTAGGTTAATTTATGTAACAAGAAAAAATGTATAATAGCATGTCACTTTCACATATTAGACATAAATATACATTTCAGTAACGATAATTCAACAATCACAATGATACTCATAAAAACAATTTTACGCATTAAATACACCAATTTTAAAATACAAAATTACAACAACATATATCATCGTATATATTAACATATGCTATGTAAGGTCTTGTCGAAATTCATCACAACCGATTAACATATATCAAACAACC
This sequence comes from Cicer judaicum, assembly GCA_037974835.1. Lineage (NCBI taxonomy): Eukaryota > Viridiplantae > Streptophyta > Magnoliopsida > Fabales > Fabaceae > Cicer > Cicer judaicum. Next base: position 199,398 of record JBBPBS010000629.1, on the reverse strand, counting down.
CAGACCACAATTGTCCTATAGATTTGCATAATTTGGTTTTCACAATATTGTTAAAATTAAATTTTTAATGAAATTACGAGAATAATTTTGAATTTGAGTATTCTAGACATAAAATGCAAATATAAATTTTAGAGTGGTTAGAGTGTACAAAATTAAGATATTAATACAATTTTTAAAAAGTTCAATTAAACTAAAAACAAAAATTAATATCATAGTCTATTCAGCAACAAAAGTCCAATACATAATTCAATGCTTAATAATAATTAATTATAATTTAATTAATAACAATTCATAATAATTGTCAATCTATGATTGATTAATTAAATAATTAATTTAACAATTTCCAACTTGGATGGAAATAATAAATTACTAAAAGAATATGATTTTAATATTATAAATTCAATTATGGTCAAAAACCTTGTCACTCAAGATAAATAAATTTTAACACTACATAAATTGAATTCAATAAAGAAAAAAAAATCATACATGTCAAAAACTTGTATTTTATATAAAAACGATGGCTTTAGAATAGTTGAACCATTTAAAAATCATATAATAAACTTCCACTATTCTAAAATATATACAAAAAGACTTTAATCACAACGATATGAATTACCATTCTTAAAGCATTTAGTTAGTGGTTATATCAATGAGTTTTTTATTTTATAAATGTCATCGCATATTCACCTAAGTCTAAGAATGTTATGACTATAAATACATCCATAACACTTGCACTTGTATTTTTTTTGTTATTTTGCAAAAATATGAAATGTTAGTAATTAAAGAGTAACACAATATAATTGCATGCTAAAATAAATGAGATTTAATTTTTATTATTATTGAGGATAGAAGATATGTAGTCGCTAATATTATAATTGTACATTTTGAGTATAAATACTTTAATAACACAATACCATACTCCATAGGAGTGTTGATATACTTGTATTTTTTTTATTTTTTTTTAAATAACATAACATTGTAATAATATCAATGTAAGTCTCCAAAATAAATAATATTTGTTTCTCGGATTCAAATAATTGGTATGCAATATTCTCTCACTTGATACAGAATGATAGTTGAGTTGTCAATCCATTAGTTTAAAAAAAAATACTTAAACGTCTCAACTATCTTCTCTATCACACAATAACTATGTCAAGAAACCTTGCACCGATAGAGTATGTCCATCACTTACATAATATATAGAAAGAATTGCAATCTATTATAACAAAGGATGTAAATATAAATAAATATCGAATTGCATAAAATAAAGATAAATTATTACATCTTTAAAAAGAATATTTTACTTATTGTATGAGCGGTGAACTACCTTCATTGTCATATAGATTTTAGTATTAGAATTAGGATGAAGTTAACTATCTAATGAAATAACAATCAAATAACTAAACAGCTGAGAGTATGAACCTCGCATTGGGCTTGACACAACAGTCCAACCCATTTCGGTACATTCAACAACAAAAATCCAAAACATAATTCAGTGTTTAATACTAATTGATAAATATAATTCAATTAATAATAATTCATAATAATTTATTATTGTTTATCAATAATTGATTAATTATATAACTAATCTAGCATCCTTTTCTATCTGTAACCCAAAAAAAATTATGCAATTTTATATGGTCCAATTTTTACCAACAATTGCAATTACTATAGAAGGCAATTTTAAAGAAAAACATGGTCTGTCGTGGACCAGTGATTAAAAATTACTTCAAATTTTATTGACAATCAATGACACTATCGAATTTCTAAAGTATAAGTTAATTGTCTTCTTCATCTTTACACTGAGATGGTGATCTGATTATTATCTACTCCACGAATTGAGTTTTGAGGAACACTTTTGTTTTCTCTTATTTCTAATGAACTGACATCGATCAGATCATTGTCTCAGTTGTAAGACAATAAGATTTTGTCGTCGATTATCATTAGAGTTTCAAATGATTTTAAAGATTAGTTCACATGGGACGACCTTCATATGTAGTCCATCAAATACAAGAAACTTGATTTATAGTGACAACAAATAACTATAGATAAAAGTCGAAGAATGTTAGATATAAACCTAAAATCCTAAACCGACGACAATTTGCTTGCATGGTCAATAATGACCCTATACCTAGGGCCTTTACTCCTTCACCATAGGATATAGTGATAGACTTTTGACTGTTGGACATAACATTGAAGTTTACCTACGGATTTTGTACCTTTGATATAAATTTTAGCAAAAATTTATAATTATACCTACCATTTTGTTTCCGTCTCTATACGCTTTACTGACATGTGATATTATGTGCATATAGGTTTTGACAACAAATAATTTGCTCTCAATATAAACTATATGATATTTAAACATTTCATTGTACAAAATTAATTAAAGTACAAAGTAAATATACCATAAATAAATACATATATTTAGGAATGAAAATAAATAAAATTTCCTCTTCATATATATTGAAAATAAAAAAAAATAAAAAACTTATAAACATATCAAACTAAGACCGGTCAAATCATGTCTACCTTATAGTACTTTAGAATATTTACTAAGGATTTGTTAACATATAATAGACATGCAAAATCCTATATAACAATCTCAAATTTTTTCAAGAAATTGTATCCACTTAATTTGCAAGATTAACATTAAAAAATATATGTATTTATTTAAAAAAATATAGTAAACAATCAATAAATACACAATTTAACATAAAAAATTAATATTAAAAAATGAAATATTATAATTTTAGTGAGAAATAATTAATATTAATTAATTAAATACAAAATAAGCATCGAGAATCTATTACAAAAGAGAATATATTACATCTAAAATATATTAAAAGATTAATAAATTAATCAAATACTTTTTCATATAATTATAATGAACTAGCTATGCAAATTAGGATATCATGAAGCTTTAGCATAAGGGAACAAGTGCAAATGACTATTTGGAAGCTAAGTTATTACATACAAAAGGTAAAATCACAATATGAGCAGTTGGTTTTAGACTTTTTTTTAAAAGGTATTTTAACTTTATATTTTTAAAAATAATTTAAATAAAATTATTCTTTTGCAGTCTCTTAACTTAATTTTAGATAACACTTCAATTTTTTTTTTCTTTCTGATTTAGTCATTTATTTAATTTTATTACAAAAATTTAAAAATATAAAGAATGAAAATATGAGTTTATTAGAAGATTTGAGTTATAAATTTGATGAAATTTGCATTATATTGAAGATGATAATTAATTTTATGTGTTTTGTTTGAAAATTTTGATGGCTTTTTGTAAATAAATAATAACATTGTTAATATTTTAAAACATCAAAGATCAAATTGTTTACTTAAAATTAAATAAAATGACTAAATCAGGAAGAAAAAAAAAAGATAAAGGACTGAAGTGTTATCTGAAATTAAATTAATGGACCGTATAAGCAATTATGCCTAATTTTTATGAGAATTTATGAAAATATAGTCTAAGTTATTTTGGATTCATGTGTTACTAATTAAAAAAATAATAATTTTGACATTCAATAGTTTAGGTATTCATTATTAAATATTTTAACATGCTAAAAATCACACTCTCCCAAAAATTATTTTTAAGAAGAGCTTTTCAAAATAATTTTTTATTTTAATCATTTTTGAAATATCAATATTTAAAAAAAGTTGTTGCAAATAGTGAAAATATTTAAAATAATATTTGTGATAAACTACTTAAAATGTTTAATTGTCATGTCTGATTAATTAAAATATGATCATTTGTAGAACAATTAATTATGATTGAGATGTGTATTTTAATATTTATGTATCTCTTGAAATTTTACATGCTATATAAGAGGATATTGTAGAAAACACATTAAATTAATATATAAACTATATGGTTGTATAATAAAATTATCATAATACTTATAATATTTATCGTAGAAATCATATATGAGACAAATGTTAGTCATAATTAGTTAATTAAATTGTGGTTATTAAAGATCAATTAATTAAGAGATGATATGTATCTTTATATACTGTATAAGAAAGAATTACAAAGAGACGAGGGATAGTTCAACTAATTTGAATTAACGATTAAAGAAATAGAAAATCTAAATTCAAACGAAAGTAAAATAGTAAAATAACAATTAATTACTAATTTTGACTGATTTAAAAATACATTACACAGATAAATTATATATTATGAATGAAATAGTAATTTTAATTATAAAATTCCATAGATAAACTATATATTATGAATTAAATAGTAATTTTGATTATAGGCCTATCTACTGTATGACGAGTATGTTTCTGTGACAAAAACACAATATCAACATGACAATACGAATGCTTGTCATAGTCAATCTGTTAAAAATAATTGATTTATCACAAACCAATTAGTTAAAATATCTATTAGTGGGTTACTTACTTAAATACAAAATTGTAAATTTAATCCTTTTATTTTTATTGATTCACAAAATTGGTCCTCCTATTTTAAAAGTCGATATTTTTAATTCATTTATCTATTTTTTTAACTAATATATGATGATATGAGATGATTTAAATAACGTGACATGTGATATGATGACGTAGAATAATTAACACCCATGAAATTAGAATAAAACATCGTAAAAGTTTAGCTCTCAACGTCAGGAATTTTTTATTTTTTTAATTTAATGAAATATAAATAATTAACAGATGTAGATGGTTTTATGATATAGAATTGTATGTCATGTCATTTAAAATATATCAAATCGTCATTTTTTTAGTTAAAAAATCTGAGATAGAGACCAAAATATCGATTTTTAAAACAGGGGAACCAATTATGTGAATTGGTAATAATAGAGAGACTAAAACTACAACTAAACCTTGATTAAATAGTTTATCTCATGAATAACTTATAGATTAAAGTGTAAAAATAATTGTAATATATTAATTAAAATTTAGAGTTAAATATATTTTTAATTCTTAAAAAATTTAGACCTTTCAATTTTAGTACTTATAAAATAAAATATATTTTTTAATACCTACAAAATCAGCCGAATATTACTTTTAGTACTTACTGAAACAAAATATGTTTAATTATTCTTTTAACTTCAGAAATTTTAAATAATTTTTTGCAATTTAGAACATTATAAAAGAATCCTCCACAAAAATTTATAATATTTTAACTTTAGATAAATTAATGATGAATTTTTTAAATATTAAATTATTAAGATAAAAACAATTAAAATATGAGTTCATAAATTGAGTTTTTAACTCATTTTTTATGGATGAAACTTTTTAAATTGTCACAAACATGCTTGAAAAAATTAATTAAAAAATATATATTACCTTAACAACAAGAACTAAAATTGCATGCTTGATAGTTTTGTGATAGTTTTGTACAGACTAAAAATTATACTTTTATTTTCAATTGACAAACACCGATATTATTATGTTGGACGTCTAATATCAGATTCGAATATGAGACCTCAAAGTTGTATGAGTTATTTATGATGAAATTTACTATTTTTTTAAGATAAAAAAACATACTTTTATGGGAGAAAAGTTTGTCACTAATGCATAAAAATATAAAAAGTTATAATACACTAATTATAATTTAATGTAGAAACTTATAAATGACTAATATCTATCACTTATTAAATAGTTAAAATATTGTTATTTACAAACTAATTAATTAAAAATAAATGAATATTTATTTTTAGTGTGCATCTTGAATATTTTATTTAGATAAAAATGTGAGTAAACTTATAATACACTTATTTAAAAGTTATTGTATAAATTATAAAATGCAACAAATGTTTGTCAATTATGCCTAAAATAGATTTTTTTCATTGAAACTTGAGCAAGACAAAATAACATTGATTGTTATATTTATAATGCAACATCTATATTGATAAACTATTACTTCTTTTATCAGTTATTTTGTCATTTATATTTAACTTTTTTATCTCCATACTTTTCAATTAAATATGTTATATGAACTATTTTCATATTTTCTATCTTCATAACAATGAAGTAGTCTTGCTACCCAAAAAATAAATTTTGTTTGAATGTATATTATAATTTTTATGTAGCTATTCTAATATAATATACATTTAATTACTTTAAATAAATTTATTGATAAAGAGGAGTAAAAAATTATCAATTGATTGATAAAATTTATTCATATTGTAACGACGTTGTTAGTCACTACATTAACAGTTACAGAAAGAATTTTTTAACAATAAAAATTGTTAAGATAATTTTAGAAATAGAGGATGAATTTCATCCAGATAATTTTATTTTAACATTAATAAGTACATATCAATCCATTCTGTTATAGATTTTACTATTCATGAATTTGATTCGTTAAAACGTGGTTGAACTCAATTTTTTCAAATAACTATTATTAATTTATATTTCATTTATTGTTCATTTAACTTGCGCAATTGATATAAGTGTATATTACTCTGGATCTTTCTTCTTATTGATTATGTTTAATATAGTATTTCTTTTTAAAAAAAGTTATTTATATTTGATAGATTCTTTTAATATAGCACGAGTCACACACGAATTCTTTATCCTAAAAAAATGTCATTTTTGTTGTACACAAGCATGATGAAAGGGCGAGTGCATTGAATACCTAGCTATGCCACAGAATAAATAAGGATAGCAAAATTAGTTGCATCCAGCAAGCAAGTCGGTTTATATTAACTACATACTCCCTTCATTTTTTTAATATATACAAAAGACGCTGACATTAATAAAAAAAAATAAAAAATGTACACAAAAACTAAAATTAATTTGTATATGTAAAAAATTATCCTCGACTCAAATATAAGAAAAAAGTAGTTATATTTAGTGGACCAAAGTATAAGTAAAATCTAGTAAACTTCAATTTATCCATCCTAAAAAAAAATAACTTCATCTTATTTTATTTATTATTCTCAAAATATTTTTTAATGAAATAAATTTCCATATAAAATTAAATAAAAAGAAATGACAGTGTAGAAAATGTAATCATTTTTTTACTACATCAAGAAAATTAAATGAAGTTAACAATTTTTTCTTATAAATTAGTTATTCACTTATAATTGAATTCAGATCAAGTATTACATATGTATCATTTTTTTTACTGAAATATGTATCCAATTATATATCTCATTATTATGTAATGTTACTATATTAGTGTTAAATATTTTTGTTGGTTAATTAGTCAAGTTGGCTATACAAGTGTTTGTAACTATTGAAGTAAATAACATAGAAAGTTAATTAATTTATCTGTTTTTCTCCATTTGATTTTGACTAATTTGTTCATTTTCTTCTCTATTTTTAATTCAAAACTAGTTCTTTCTCCTTCTTTCTTAATTTTCCTCTCAAATTCCAAGTTAAAATTATCTCATCATCATCATGATAATAAAAAGAAACTCATCATATAATGAGCATTAAAGGCAACATGTTTACTAACAAAACTTTATCAAACCAAATTTTTTTCAATATTTTGATATCAATTTGTTTCAACATCAACAACTTTCATCAAGTAAAAAAACGATGGAGTCAAATGCATTTTTTGAAGATTTTTCAAGAATACCAACACCATTTACTGATAAAGTTATTTCTTTTTTAGCCAAATTGGCATTAAAAAAAATTTACATGCACTTTTGATCTTCCTATTTTGCTAAAAACTAACTTTTAGTTCTCTATTTTTAAAAATGATTTTTGATCTCTTTATTTTTACAGTTTGTAGAATTTTGTTGATCATTTTTCATTTTTTTTATGTTGCATGCCACTAATGATGTGACACAACTTAATTGGATAACAATGGATCAATTCCATTAATCAATATTTGTTAAATTATTTTTTATTGACAAAGTTTCACAAATGTCTTTAATATGTAAGAGAAAAATGTGGAACTCAATTCTAGTTTATTCAATTTAGTTGTGTCACATCAGTTGTTAAACATGTCACATCATAAGAAAATGGAGGGACCAACAAAATTTCATAAATTATAAAATAGAGGGATCAAAAATCTAGTTTTAGAAATAAGAAGACTAAAAGTTAAACTTAAGCAAAATAGGAGGATACATGTGCATTTAAGTCAAAAAAAAAAAAAAAATACAAGCAAGAATCTTGCATAGAAGTGGAGACTCTAAATTGAACACTTAACAAAAAAAAAAGGAAGATTGTTCTTATATCTAGAAAAAAAATATATAATTGGATTTTCATTTAGAAGTCAAAGCTAATTATCAAGAAGTTGCATATGAGTTATCGTTCAACAAAAAAAGACACGAGAAAATCTAGTTTGAGGAAGATCTTAAATATCTTAGTTGTTTAATTAGTTAAGTTGGTTATACACTAGTTATTTATTTAATTGATTATATAAATGTTTATAATATTTAACGTAAACAACTCTCTCTATTATCAATATCATTCATTTTTTTTTTATCTTTTATTACTAGCTTAAATCAAGAAGCGTAATAATTAATTTTTAAATTATATCAAAAATTTATATAGTGATATGTAATTAGACGCAAGTGTAGATAAATTTAAATTGAAAATGCATAAATATTAAATCTTAATTAAAATTTACTCATATCAATCCTAAAATATATCAATCTTAAAATTTCTAAATTCCTATGGAAGTTGTTTTCAATAAGGTCATTTTGAAAGAGCAAAAATATAGAAGAGGAATAAAGGGTATTATAACTCAAATACTACATATAACAAGATTGCAAGATCACTAGATAACGTGCTTGGAACCCTTTTTTAAAAAAAGGGGTAGTTTCTATAAGAAGCAATGAAAGCAACTACCACATGAGGTCACAAGGGTCATAAAAGCAATAGCCAAGTGTTGATATGCTTACAAATTAGAATCATGTATACTTAATTTCCTTCAAAAAAATCCAATCTATATACAAATTAAGTCTTATTTATGATCAGGCTTCACTCTAGGACCACTCTTTAACTTTAATCAATAGAATTTCTAATTGAGGACCACTTCACACTCAGCATATAGCTACTTTCTTGTGTTGCTTAAGTACATAAGGGGGACCATTATACCTTACAAGTTATAACATACCTCCTCTAGTTAGGAAACAATATATTAGGATGAACAAATATATTGTTCAAGCATACATGTGAATCTACAATCATGGCGTGCATCAAATGCACATGATCCTATATACTTCTACAAAGTAACAATAACAAGTTACATGAATTGATTGAACTTGTTGGCATGATCAATCAACTTTAAGGATCTGGTCGATTTTGTACTATCACATGAATTAAATTTATAACTTGAGAGTGCTTTTTAAACACATGATTATGATTCTCCAACCAGGAGTATATAGATAGAGATTAGTACTACTATGTGCATTATACTACCATATAATAAAGTTCCATTTAAATTCTTGGTGGCTCCATTTAATTTTTATTTGTAAAATAGTGTGAATGTCATTTTTAAGTTCGATATGGTTAATTTAGTGGTTGAACATTGGGCTCCTATTATGTTGGCGAGAGGAGGGACTAAGCTTTCTCACTTAGCATTCGCATATGATATTATTCTTTTTACTAGAGTTAATACTCACCAAATGAACATTATTTTTTAGTAAAATATATCATATAGTTATTTAATTCTTTTAAGTTATATGAAAATATTATACTAATTTTTTATTTTTTATTGTAATAGTTTAATTCTCTATGTTTATAAATATTACAATGTTGAACTATTTTTAATCCTAACCACATTTCAATCATTTGTAGTTAGAGATTTTTAAAATTTTACTATAGTTATGTTATCGATCATAAAAGAACAACATAATAAATTTTCATTTCATTTCATGATATGGATTAAGAGAAATTCATGTTTAATTTCAAAAACCTTAATATACATCTCATTCGAATTCTCTCATGTTTTATCATTTTTCTAAAAATTGATTGAAGATTATTGCAATCAAAACACTCTTGTGTTATGCAATTTGTTCATCTCTTACGTTATATTTATAATGCTATTGATAGAAAATGTTAGAATTTTCTTTTGGGAGATTCTCAGACAACCCTAAAGGTTCATTAGGGGTATTGGGAGAAGATTTGTTCCCTAAAAATGTAGAGCAAGAATTAAGTTATTCGAAAAAGTTAAAATTAAACTTTAATATTATAAACAAGAATTAAGTTAAAATTGATTTCAAAAAAGTTATTCGAAAAAAATATTTTGAAGATTTTTTTTATATTTTGGATAATTTTTTTCAAAAAAAAATAAAAATTTGAGATAAAAAATTTCGATTATTTTTTAAAAATAAATTTCGAATTTTTTTTTTCAAAAATATTTCAAATTTTTTTAAGAAATTTATTTCTAGGTAAATAGATATAAAACTTTTTCAATAAAAAAGTTTAGATTGTTTCTTGGAAAAAAAAAATCAAAAAATTTACAGAAAAAGACGTTTATGATTTTCTTTTAAAATTTTCTAAAATAGATATTTATTTATTTTTTGAAAAAAACTTTTCTAAATATTTTTTTGAGAAAAATAAATTTTGAAAACTTTTTAAGAAAAAAAATCTTAATTAAATTTAAAATAAAATTAAAATTATTAAACAAATTTTTTAATTCATTTAATTAACTTGTTTATTTTAAATATGTGGTACAATTTATAAAATATTTAATTAATTTGGGTTTTTTTTTAAATGCAATGTAATTTATCAAGGTGGTTCAATTAACTACATATCTTGCGCACTCCTAGACTCGGGTAAATATTTGTCCTATTTGTGATTCACTTTATGAATATATTTCTTATGTTTTCTACTATGGTTCGTGGAGCATGGTAATATAGCGTGCTCTTGTAGGTCAAGTGTGTGAATCTAATCATATTATATGTGAATGATTCATTCAATTTAAGATTGAAACATTAGATTTTTGAGACACTTGTTAACAATTCAAATGTAAATCAACCAAATCCTAGTTTAGGATTGAATACTTGGATTTTCAAACACAAAACACATTTTTTTTTTATTAATAGAAACAATATAATGAAAGATTATGATTATGCTAGTCTTGCTGCTATTCATTACATGGACGCAAATGTGGTTGTGGGCCTTGTGGCAGTTGATGGTTGATTTGAACTCATTTCACGAACTTGTCGGTTGATAGAGAATTGGTTGGGATGCAAGGTATGGCATGTTATTATATTCACATGGTAGTAATAAGTAGTACTAGGATACATCATTCTATATGAATAATAAAATTATAACTCAATTATTAAATATCAATATTATTAAATTATATTTTAGTTTTAAACTCAAATTGTATATAAATTTCTTTATTGTTTATTTTATCGACAAAAAAACTATTTATTCTATCCTTTTGATTAATTAGTGGCAAATCAAAATTTAAATTAGACATTATATTTATAATCTTTTATCTTATTTAATTATAATATTTAACTCTTATTTTTTCATATAAGTTTTTTATGTTTAAATATGCATAAAAAAGTCAATTTTTTATTTTATTTTAAAAAAATGATAATTTATTAAATCACATCTAATTATTTTTTAATAAATTGTTCTAAACAAATATTTTAAAATAAAAATTAATTAATAAATCTATCATCTTCATCAATAACACCACCATCGCCGTCTTATTCTTAAAATCCAGAAAAATCAAAATTTAAAATCACCAAATTAATCACTAAATTTACCAAACGGGTCAAGAACCAATGCAAATGACATAATCACATAAGAAGATCGAATGAAAGGATACCCAGAGTCGCCACAAGATTTCCTGGAGTCACTGCAGCAATCGTCACCACGAGTAACGAAGATATCTTTTTATCTAAAAACATATATATATGTTTATACTTTAAAGATGACGCAGTTTAATAATTTAATATAATTTATATGGTAATTTTGAAAAAGAAGAGTGTATCGGTATTTTTAATTTTTTAATCAATAAATATATATAACTTTTTTTCATTTTAGCATCTATATATTATATATAAAGTTTATCAAATTATTTATATTGAGATATTTATTTTTTTAATTTAACTTCCATAAATTTAATAAAAAAAAAATTCTAATTTTTATTTTATTTTAATAAAATTAAAATCATTATCAATCCATAAGATCAAAATTCATTCATTTCCTCTAACGAAATTGCTCCACTACATAAGGAAATCGCTCTCCTCTGCCATCATTCCACCGTCGTTGAGAAGAAATCTTCACCCTTCTTCCACTACTATGAGAAGATATTTCTTCTATCTCACTCTCAATTCGTTCGTGTTCGCGTCACTGTCATCTTTGTATCATCGACTACGCAACATCATTGTTGCAATGTTGTTTCCAGATTTGTCTTTGATTCTTGAACTAACGAAGGAGATAGATGATGTATAACAAATGAGAGAGACGATGAAAAATGGAGGAGGATAGCGGCGAAAAGACGGTGCGGTAGGGAGACAATGAATAGAGAGAAGAAACTTAGTTACTTTTTGTATATAATTTAACAAACAAATATTAATTATTTTAAAATAGATAAAAATTGTAAAGCTTCAAATTTTGGTAGTATTAAATTTAAAATATGGTCAAACTTACTCATAGATGACATGTTATTGGACTATTGGTGATTTAGTTTAATAATACTAAAACATGTTAATTTTCAATTGTATCATAGAAGTTGCCTAATATAATTAGTCGTGTCAAACATTGATGTGTTGTAACTTTGATGTAATGAGTTGTAACATGTACTCAAAGTTAACATAAATTTGATGCAAAGACTTAACTTTATTAATGGAATGAAAACTAAGAGATTAAAATAAAACAAAAAATAGTTATAAGATCTATGTGAAATCACAAAATAAATTAAATGATAATTGTGTAATTTAACCATTAGTTATTACTATGTTCATGATAAGTTTTACTTTTTATATGCTTCTTACTGAATTTACTTCTCAAAATTGGATGGTTCATATTTTAATATAAATTTTGATTTATGTAAAAATACTAAAATATCAAACTTGAAATCATAACTATTTGATCTCGATCCAACAACTTTAGATGTGTTGATTGCAAATGCATATTTTTGTTGACTAAAGGTTTAAACAACCATTTTAGTCCCTGACTCAAGAGGACGTTGTCATTCTAGTCCTTGACTCAACATAAAACTCAGATAATCCTTAACTCAATCAAACGTCTGTCACATTGGTCTTTCATGTTAACTTTTTTGTTGGCCCTGTTGGGTGATGTATACATGTACGTGACCGAGCGATGTGTTAGTCTCTCTCGTATGTGAGTTTGATGAATAGGCAAAGACCAAATTGTCATTAAGTTTAAAAAAAAATAAAAATGAAGTTTTCAATGAATTTTTGTGTGTATTTCTATCCTTCATTTACCTTTTCTACTTTCTCCTTTCTTCTTTCCTCATTTACATTTTCTATCTCTTTATCAAACCCAATAAGTTATTACATGCATGGACCACTCTGTCTATAAGTTATCATTTTTAGGGACTATAATGACATTAAATGTTATTTTTAGGAACTATTGTGATTATATTTGTAACTTTACAAACTATAATCTTCATTGTGATTTTACAACACTTAAAGTCACTTAAAATAACACAAAACACATTAACAATATGAAAGAACACAAAACACTTCCATTTAAATACTTCATTTCACTTGAAAGAACACAAAATACATTAAATTCAAGTCATTAATCACTTGACAAACACAAAATACATTACAAACTACCCATATCAAAAACTACTTAAACTATTAAACCCAATCTATGGCTTGTGAAACCAAATCATATGCAACATTTGCATGACAAATACACCAATTACAAGTGTTCTAAACATCTTTATTTCATAAGTCATAAAATCAAGTTTGGTGTTAACTCCAACCTTGAACACTCCATCTAATTTTTGGTGCCTCTCCATGTCTCTTTCTTTGTGGATCACACCATTTCTTTCTTGATCTAATAAATGTGTTGAAAGCACTTTATCATTTGCAAGTGCTTGAATTAACTCATCACCCCATACAAAGTATCCATAATAATCATATTCATCCTACCAAAAAAAATTAATTTCAAATCTAAAATTGAATGTGAAAAATAAACCCTAATATCCAACTTATTTTACCATAATCCCTATAAACCATAATCCTAAAGTTTCGAAAATTGATTTTGGGCATTTAATATAAAATAATTACCTTGTTGATTAAGCAAGTGTAGAATGGTCTACCTCTTTTAATGGACTTTTCATCATTATAATCTTTGTTGCGATGATTAACGAAAAAATAGAGAAGAATTTGGGGAAGAAATTAAGGGTTGGGTCAAAGAAGATGAAAAAGATGAGAATGGTATGAAGAGTGATGGGGGTGGGGGAGACGAAGGTGAAAACTAATGGTGGTGGTTCGATTTGATGAAGGGATAGCAAATGAGAGAAAATGTAGCTAAAGGGAGATGAAAGGAGAAAGGAGAAAGGAGAAAGGAGAAAAACTATATGAAAAAGAGGAAAATCTAAAAAATTTCCATCTAAAACTTTATTTTTTGTGATTTTTTTTAAAAAATTTTATGTCAATTCGGTCCCTGCCTAATCATTATACCCATGTAGGAGATAAAGTGACACCTCATTCAGTCATATATGTTTACATGTCACCCACTTAACATATTTAACCGAAAAATTAACGGTATAGACTAAAGTGACATACATTTGACCGAACGAATGACTGATTTGGATTTTTTACTTTACTGAGTTAGGGATTGTAATGACAACGTCTTATTGAGTCAGGGACCAAAATAGTAGTTTACTCTCGACTAAAGTCAATCTCAATCCCCACTAATGTCTTCAAAGTTCAAATGAAAGAATATGGAGTACCTTCTAATAGTCATGCTTCATTTTTTTTTTTATTTGTTCTTTTTATACCAACAACCTAACCATTGATGTCCAAAAAGTAACATGTGTCATTAAGGTACTTCCTAGTACTAAATATAGAAGTTCTATATTGAAAATAATGCATTTTTTCTTTCTTGATAATTGTATATTTTATTTTTTCAAAATATAATTATTATTTGTGGATTCCTTAACATGCGTCTTTTGTTAGCATGACACTTTAGGGAAGATGTACTTATAGCTTGATATAGATTTAACATCTTCAATTATCATAACATGAAGAAGCTCTTTTAATGTACAAGATGAACTTTCACCAATCATTATTTTTATAATTATTTTGAGTCATTTGTTTAACTTATTTCTTTCTATTTATTTTTCGTTTTAGAATTATTTTGAAAGAATGATTTGCCAACTAAATAAGGTGTTTAACTTTTCATTTTCTTGATTGACTAGCTATTTTGTGTAGTTTTATTTTGTTTAATTGGTTTAGCCCAGTGCTGAAAATTGGTGAAAAAATAATATGATTGCTATGTAGTAATTTAATCATATCTAGAGTTGTAGGCATACACATGGAGTCAAATAAGTTGCAGATAAAAGCTAACGTCCATAGCAACAACTTTTATGAAGACACAAAAACTCAATTTGAACTATAAAAGGGTGAAAAGTACAAGTCAAATAAGGGGAGCAATATTGAAAGAACAAATGTGTTTATTTAACATTGTGGAGCATTGCACCCATGAGTAGAGTATTACGCCCAGGGCAGCGCATTGCGCCCAGCCATGCGCTACAATGCATTTGATGCCACAATGTGCTTGCTTGCGTCCTAAAGTTCTATTTAAGCTAACAATGCATATATTTGCAAGGATCCACACCTAGAGGACATTAGAGATCGTATTGTTACTCATAAACTAAATTTCTCATTGATTATTGATTATATAAACCTTCTTGAATCTATGTAATTTTAGTTCTTTTTATGATATATATGCAATTAAAACATGATTGATTATTCATATATTTTGCTCTTAATATTTTATGTGCTTGACCACCATATAATTGAATAGACTATAATAATTGGAACCAAAATATATATTCATGTTTCAATATTGTTATATGAATATAAAGGATTAACATGTGTCTAATAAATTAATATTCGTACATGTTTTGAGTAACAAGTTTAATCGCCTAAGAAATTATAGTTTGTTGTTATAAAAAATAGAATTTTGAGACATCATCGATCTAAGTCTAGTTTATTTACTCGATGTAATCAAATATGTTAGATTGTTAAAATAGAAAATTAATAATTACATAGTAAAAAGAAAATAATTCAAATTCATTAATCATTTTTCTCATATTGAATTTTGTCTATTTAATTTTACATCTGTTCGATTTTATAAACCTTTTGTTACCTAAATATTCATGTATCACTTTGTTGTGTAACTAAATCAATAACAATATTTTTAAAGATGGTTTTTATTTATCAGTTTATTACTTAAACGATTTGGTACATTTGTCAATACAAGTCTTCATATAATGCAATTTTCATGAATATTTGTAATCGATTTTAAAAAAATTTACTTTTTACTAGAATTTATTTTTCTAGTATCCCTAATTAGTAAAAAAAATACAAATTATATCATATTTTTCTAAGCAAAAATAAGTGCAAAAAAGTATACCACTTAAAAAAAGTAGGTCAAAATAACTTACTTTTTGAGGGTTTTTATTGGGCCACATTTTTAGAATGCAGTCATGTGAATAACAGAGAAATAAAGAGTAGTAGTCGATTGCATCTTTGAGATGTTACTTGATAATTTCAAATATTTTATATTAATTAATAAAAAAATTATAAATTAATTAAAATATAAAATAAATAAAATTAGTCAAAAAAAATACCAAAAAAAAAAGAGTAGAGATGTCAATAACATTGTGATAATATTTTGAATTATGATCGAATGACTGACATAATCTATTTATTCTTGATATTTATTTCAACTATAGTGCGATAACTATTTAACTATTTAGACAATATTTTTAAATCTATGTATTTTAAGATTGTGAGTCATCGTATTGTCTTCATGGGGTTACTTAACATGATATAGTACAATTAAAAAAATACCTAAGCAAAGATAATATAACAAAAAAAAAAACATGTAATTTAGTTTTAAGGTTTAGCATGTTTTAGATTTTAAAAAAAAAAAGTAAGATAATATATTGTTTCAAGTTTAAACTTGATGCAAGTGAAACTAGATTTAGTTTTCTTAAATAATGCAGTGAGTCATTAAAAGTAAAATTCTACCTCAAAAATCAAAAGTGATAGTTCAAAATACTCCAAAATCCAATTATGGATAAGCATTGTTGAGCCCAAAAAAAAATTTAAAATAACTAATGAATTATTTGAAAAATTATTCAATGAAAAAATTTATTACATTATGAGTAGGAAGCACTTTATACAATAATAACAAAAATTAAAAAAATACTCCAAAATCCAATTATGGATAAGCATTGTTGAACTCAAAAAAGAGAAATAATTAAGATAACTATTGAATTATTTGAAAAATTATTCAATGAGAAAGTTTATTACAATATGAGTAGGAAACACTTTATACAGTGATCCTAATTAAACTTTTTTCGACTTGCTCATAGGTTTTTTGAAAATCTTTTAGTATCTCCACGACACTTATTCCAATAGAATCAAGAAAACTTATTTAAATTTGGCTAACAGAACTTAACTATTGTAGGATGAAAGCACAAACATAATAAAAAATGTATAATTTCATACAATAGAAGAACAAAGAGAATGATATTTGTTTTACTATCATAGGGTAAAAGCACAAAGATAATGGTTATACCATAAGATAGAAACATATTGAGAATGAAAAAATATTCAAACTACCATAAAGTAAAAACATAAGAAAACTAATAGTGGTTAAAAATCAAAGAATTATACCACCAAATTTTAGAGTGTATGTTAAATGTCAACAAATATTTGATTGATATTATAATGATTTGAAAAGAACTCAAAATAAGTCAGTAACGTCTTATAAATCTTTAAGCAATCTTGAGACTAGCAACTAAGAAAAGCGTCTAGATTAATTGATGAAGACAATGTGCCAACATGCAAAAACCTTTAAAAGAAGAAAATACTTTCGAAGAAATAGGAGATTGAGATTTTCTCCAATAATAATTAATATCATCTATGGAAATCGTAGCTCTTTATACTATAATGAGAAATATAGTTGATGTCAAGAAAAAGAAAAATAATTAAGAGAACTATTAAATTATTTAGATATGTAATAAAAAAGTTGATTACCACATAAGTAGAAAATACTGCATATAATATTCTAATTAAACTTACAAATCTTAACTAATTTGTAAATGAACAACTTTCCATACTCCAACTACATATAACAAACTCTGTTAACTATGTATAACACCAGCTCCTAAATATACTCTCGGAAAATAACCAAAGTTTAAGATTATATAATAAATTTGACCCTTCAAAGATATCGTGTGTTAACCAAATGTTTGATGAGTAAGCCACAAATGATCAATTAATAGTTGTTTCACGTTGTCTTATCATGTCTCTTTAATTAAATTACTCCCTGTGGTCATTTTTACTTGTCACTTTTGTAGAAATTTTTTATTTCTATTTACTTGTCGTTTTCATACTTCAATGTAATATTAACTTAACTTTTGTCTATAATAAATAGCCTTAACTATGTATTGCAAAGAGAAAAATAATGGAATGAGTTAATAGACAATTAAGGTTGTTATAGAAAAATGCAAATAATTTCTTTAAAAGTAGCAAAATTTAGGGGTTTTCTTTATATGTATAAATAAACTTAAAAACAAAAACGTAAAAGAAACTTAAAGAATATTATCTTAGAATGGAGGCTAAATTACAAAACAATGTTGAGAAGCACAGTAGAACTCAACAAATAAAATAAACTACTAGAAAGATGAACCTTAAAATTGAATGGATGATAAAAAGTTCATTACAATTGATGTGGGATACACGTAGTATAGTGATCCTAACTAAACTAACAAATTGTAATAAATTTGTAACTAATACTAATTAATTTGTAACTACATTTTATATTTAACAAACTCTAATTGTATCTAATTATATCTAGCATTCCTCTTTTAAGTTGGGCTCTTTTTTGAAAATATTTCAACGTCTTCATGACACTCACTTCAATTGAATCAAGAACTTCAATATTGGATGATCATCAAAGTCGAATATGACAAACAAAGCTTAACTATCATATGGTAGAAGAGCAAAGAGAATGATAATTATTTAACTACCATAAGATAAAACTAGGATCAAACGTAGTCGAATATGACAAACAAAGCTTAACTATCATATGGTAGAAGAGCAAAGAGAATGATAATTATTTAACTACCATAAGATAAAACTAGGATCAAGCGTAGATCGAGTATGAATGGATTCAGGTCCAATTTTGTAAAACCACCGAAAACTTACATTGCAAATTTACAGGCCTAATTTTGACCTTTTTTGCATCAGTTTAGGCATGTTTCGATCAGTGTGGATTTGCGAGTCATGAAGGTCGGTTAGTTTGGGTGATGAACTTTTTATTTTTTATTCAAATGTTCATTTTCAATAACTTTTTATTCACTTTATTTTCAAATTCATTATTTTAACAAAAACATATTGGACTTTTAACATTTTTGTCAATGTTTGAGTAAGTTTTTATTCAATAGTCTATTTATCATATAGTGGTGTGATAACTAATTGAGATTAAGAGACTCATTCTAGATTTTTTTAGGTTTTTACCTAGAGTTTTCGGTGAAGCGATCCTATTTGGGTAACTATGAGTCTATTTTTTCTCACCCGCATCCGACCACACAAACCCATATATATCCATAGTTACGAAGTCGTGTGACCCGTGATCCGCTATAACCTACCCACATGTCAAATTTCCCCATTCGGGTGATTCGAATTCTAATATGAATTTGAGTTGCTTCCTCGTGAAATGAAGATCTAACCAAGTGGTTTCATGACAAAGTGGTAAAATAAAATAGAAAAGAAACAAACAAACATGGAATAGATGGAGAAGATAAAAAAGGAAGGCGCCACAATCTAGAAGATTGATAACCTAATGAGCAATCGCCACAATGGAATTAAATTCATTAATAAAGTTCATTTAGGATTCTAATCGAAGAACAAAAGATGAGACTTTATTACTCTCATCATTCTCATTAAAGACCATTTTTATTCTATTTCAAAGTTGAAAAATGAGTCTTTTACAAGGGTATATATAAAGAAAATTTTATTTAATCCTAAAATGGGAAATAAGGCCAATTCTTTAGGTCCATATTAGACTCACACAACTTCATTGAAAATGAATCCAAAACTATTACAATTCAAATTAAACATAAATAAAATTTAAAATTATTATAAAATTTTGAATTGAATATTCTTTTTTTTCCCTCTGTATTAGCTCCTTTTAGGTACTCATTAAGTTCAATTGGGACAGCTAATTTTACTCAACCCTAGATAATACCACCAATAATGAAAATTTGTTTAACCACCATGGTAGAAGCCAAAAAAAAAAGAAGCTTAGTTACCATATGGTAAAAACATATAGAAAATGAACAATGCTTGATTGCCATAAAGAATAAGCAATGAAACCGATAATGACTAAACAACAAAGAAATTATCTTAAATCAATTCATAAATCTCAAACCAATCTTAAATTTTAAGAATTCATCTTCAAAAATTGTACAAACAATAGTTATAACCAATTACTTTTTGAAAAAAATTTGCGAGTAGATAAAATTATTTTTAATAACGATGACACTAATGTCCACTTTACAACTATCCATATATGATTCGAACTCTATCACTTACAATGTGAAGCTCTTACCACTAAACTGACACATCGGAGAATGCATGATCCCCAAAATTTATCACATCGTCTAATAAGAATAACTTTTTGTTTATTTAATTATCTTGTTCACATGGGAAATAGTCGCTAGTAATTCAGAGTTCGACCAAGAAATAAGTAAAGTATGACTAAGAATTGTTCTGGTCAGAGTTCGAATTCGGATTCTTCTAAATGATTCGTTCTTAACTGAAACTTATTAACCACTTGAATCCAATTACATGGTTAGAGAAATATAAACATTAAAATTGAATGAATGAGAAAAAAAAATTATTACAATTAGTGTATAATACATTTTATATATTGATCATAACTAAACTAATAAAGTCCGACTAAGAAATAAGTAAAGTCTGACTAAGAATTATTCTGGTCAGAGTTCGAATTCGAATTCATCTAAATGATTCGTTTTTAACTAAAACTCATTAACCACTTGAATCCAATTATATAGTTAGAGAAATATAAACTTTAAAATTGAATGAATGAGAAAAAAAAATTATTACAATTAGTGTATGATGCATTTTATATAGTGATCATAACTAGACTAATAAATTATAATTAATTTGTGACTAATACTAGCCAGATTATAAATACATCTAACAATTTCCAATTATATATAACATGATATTAGAAACTATCAATGTAAGCCACCCACATTTATATCCATATACTAAGTCAAATAGTGTTGGATGTGGAAGGATGTATCAAGAAAAAATAATTTTTTCTGCCATCCAATAATGTTCTCATGACTAGTCAATCCAAATATGCATTTTGAAGACTTTTGAAGATACAACGATAAGAAAATAAACTACCTTAGAAAAAACTCAATTCTACATTAGAAATAATCAAATAGATAAAGCCAATTTTATAAGGATGAGATAAATATAATATAAAAAATAATAAACAACATGGGATGATTAAAATATGGTTTTATTATTTACGTTATAAAGTAAAATTGTAAATATAAAAAAATTTGAATTCAATAAAATATAAACATGTTTAAAATAAAAATAGAATTTGACATGATTGTGAAAATTTATGTGTAATTTACTCACATGAATAGAAAAGATTCAAAATAAAAACTAAAATTAATATTTAAAATTAAAATTTTGATTAAAATTTAAATCATTAAGAAAAATGTAATTTTGTTGCAAATGTATTTCTCACAAGATGCACATCAAATATACGACAAAATACTACTTTCACACATTTATATCTTATATTTATAACCAATTCTCTTTATATATATATATATATATATATATATATATATATATATATATAGTTATTGAATGAAAATTCCTTGACTCCATGAGTAATTCTACGATGAGTTATTACATTTAATAATTCATTATCAACAAAAATTTTACGAATCAATCATTGATTATTGACATAATATATTAATGATCAACACACAAAATTTTATATAAATATGAAATTTGTAGTTGTGCAATCTAATCGTCGATATTTATTTATATTTGTTAAAAACTTATTATATGCTCATTTGAAATTATTTAATAAGGTATCAAATAGTTTGAAACTTTATAAAAATTGGTATAGTTGATCTATTAAGTAAAAACTTTGATTTGTCAGTTGAATTGATAAAATCCGCCATTGATATTGAGTTATTAAGCAGAGTAACTCATCATAGAGTTACTCATCATGAAGTCAACATATCTCCGTCTATATAGAAAACAAAGCCAAGATAGATCGTTTTGAGAAGTCCAAACTATAAGTTAAGAATGTCAAATTCGCACATAACGTTGTTGAGATTCAACGAACAATTACATGACTCGAATTGAAGGTTCAAAAGATAAAAATTGATATCTCGATTGATGAGCTCTAAGCAAGGATACAAGTGCGTACATTGTACTAACACTGTTTTGTAGAAAGCTACGCATGCTTTTGATCATACACATTGCTAACTCATTCTCAAATTTGTTCACGGGTTCCTTCACACTCAAAACCAACAATATTATGGGTTGGTCAAGAACATTCTAGATAATAATATGAACATGTGTTTAATTATTTTAAAACAAATCTAATACTTGACTAATGTATCTAACAACTATATTCAACTTTATTCGAGCTTCTCTTCATCTATAAAAGGAAGATCAATAGAAGACAAATGCAAGAGTTTCTAAAGCAATCAATCTACACTTGATCATGTAAGCTCTTTTTGCAAAGCTCTTATCTCAAGAAAACTTTAATTATCTCACTATATTCGTGGATCATATTATTGAGTTATTGTAGTTAGCCACTCTCAAATAATAGTTGAGAAGTTTTTAGATCTCAATCACTTTTATCATATACATCAGTTTGTAACTCAAGTGTATCTCTTACGTTAGATTGGGTGTGTTGTAAAAATTCTTTCTTGTTTGAAAGATACTTGTAAGAATTCTTCCTGGACTGAAATGTGATTGTAGAGATTTATTTCAAGGTTGAAAGGTGAATGTTGTAATTGATCAAAGTGTGATAAAAAAAAGATTTGTGCTAGACATAATGTTATGGTGTTGAGCACATTAGTGGAAAATCTTACAAAATTATGAGTACTAGACATAATCCATTTTGGGTGAACCACGATACATCCTTGTTTGATCTTCCTATATATTCTTTATATTTATCTTGCACTTACTAATCACATTTCACTTGCTTATAAACTGAAATTTTTTGCTTAAACTAACACATCCAAAATATACTAAAGATTAAATTATTTCAACCAAGATTGTTCTTGAATTAATTAAAGTTAAAGGCATGAATTAAACTTTTAAAAAGGATCATAATTCAAACCCTTATTTCTTGTGATTGCTATTGCTACTTCATTAGAAACTTAACCAATTATGTTTGACTTATTCTATACAATAACTATGTTTGGTTGAAACTGACATTCCTTCTTAAACATTTACTCGTGTTATGCCATGATGAAAATAAATGAGGAAATGTTTGTTTTTGTTGAACAACTATTTGAAATATATTTAAGCCAAAATATGCAAATAATACATCATATTGTCCATGAAGTTTATGATCTCGATTGATTGTGTTTCATCCATCAGTGATATGTGACTGATAATTAGACATGTTAAATGTCACTTGGTATTTGTTTTCGCCATAATTTATGAACCACCAATTTTCTCTTACATCCTCAAAGAATTCTTCATCAAACATTGGTTCAACTTCACAATAATAATTGAATTAAGAATTTCATGGACAAATATACAAAGATAATATCATAAATTTACAAAATTTCATGGACAAATATACAAAGATAATATCATAAATTTACAATTGGTGTATGAAAAAATATGTATGTAAGAAAGGCATAAATACATTGTGTTCAACTCCTCAATAATGTTACCTGACCTTCAACATGAAATGATGAAAAATATCTTTTTGGTCATTCACTCATGTTGTTGATATACCAATCCATCATATGTATGCTACAAAAAATTGAATGGATAATCAGTAAGCAATACAACAACGATAAACTTAGAAAAATAAAATCAATTGAAACCATAACAACCAATTGGCACAACAACAACATCCCAAGTCATTTCTAACATAAACTAATTTAAACTTCAACAACAACATAAAACTAATTATATCTTAGTACAAAGTCATTACAAATCAAAAATATTATGCCAAACACTTGACATACAACAACTATGACAACTTAGAAAATATAACTCAATTGAAATAATAACAACCAATTGACATAACAACAACATCAAAATTCACCCATAATTACCTATTGAAACTACAACAACAACTATAAACTATTTGTATATCAATACATATTCATTACAAATAAAAAACATAAACATAAACACTAAAATCGAAAATAGAAAAAACAAAAAACTTACCTTTTGACAATTAAGAGTTGATGAATTAAAACATGATGCTTTATTGTCGATTTGATGGAAGAAAATGAGATTGAGTCGGATTTGAGAGAAATTGAAGTTTATAGAATTTTTGATTTGATAAATAGAGTGAATAGGGGGAAAAAGAGTGTTGCCATTTATTAAGGTGTTTACTAGATGTGTGATTCCTATAACTTAAGTTACTAAATACGAAATTTCAATGAATTAACGAACCATATTATGTGATCCACTAAAAGGTATTTTCGATTTTTTAGGGGGTTTGTGACTACAATGGGGGATTAACATATCTCGTTATTTATCTCATTTGAGTGCAAATGTACTCCTTATGTAGGCCCATGCAAATATACATTATTTTTGCTTATATTCACATTAGAGTCAATGAAAGATTACAATGAGAATCTAACAAAAATCCTCCTTCTTTTCCATCTTCTTAGGCGCTTGAAATTGGATCTATCACTCATCACATCTCCATTATATCATGATTTAATAGCTCCATTCTTCAATAAGTTCATTAAGGTCAGCTTAAAGTGAAAATTGAGAAACTTGTTGCCTCCCTCAAGTTTCCATTAAAGAAGTTGTTTGTCATCAATGGATTTTCAAGGTTAACCCAAAAAAAGGCATCTATGTATGGATTATTCAATAATAAGTGTTATGAATCCCACATTACACAAAAATAAAGTCTGAATGTGTTTATGAATTGGACAAACATCAACTTATAAGTTGATTTTGTAAAGGTTGAGTTAAGTCCAATCAAATTCTAAGATGATATCAAAGTCTATCTAAGATCCGTTGGACCACTTGCTATCAGATCGCCACTACTGGATCACTTAGAGCATGCTCATGATGTCTAGTCCTAGACATGAGAGTGTGTTAAAAATATAAATTGGTTGAAATGGTGTCTGATAATGTTTTTACCTAGGTAGTTAATCCAAGATAGCGGTGCATCGCAGCCAACCCCGGAAATTGGGATAGCGGGTTACGGGATACCGGGATGACCTCTACATGAATAATACTATATAAACTTGCATAATTAAACAATGTCTCAAAATCACAGTCTAAATCAAAACATACATTTAGATACCAAATAGTCTTAATCAAAATATAGATTTAGATACCAAATATCATCATGTTCTTAAACATAGTAGAGTAATAAAATTAACAAAATATTAAAACTAAAATGCATGTTATAGGAATCAAAAATCATCATCATCTTCAACATAGTCTTCTTCCTCTTCTTCCTCCTCCACTTCCCCATCAACTTCAATATATTCTTCATTCTCCTCCTCCTCATCCTCATCATCTTCAACATAAATAGGTTCAACTTCTTCAACATCTTCTTCTACCACCACTTCCTTTGATATTGCTTCTTGTGTTATTGCCCTAGATGCACTTGCAGCTGCCTTTTCTTTTGTTGCCCGCCTAGTGTAGACCACCGGCTCATTAGCCCCACTTGCATTGGCAACATCAGTCCAAGTTAGATTATCACCAACATAAACTAATTCTTCAACAGGTTCACCATCTTCCCCCAATTCTCCCACTTCAAATTCATTGATATAATCATCATCATCATTCAAGACGATTGGATCAATCACATCACGACAATCATATCGCTCTTTCAAAGCCTGCTTATACTTAACGAAAACCAAGTCTTCCAACCTCTTATGCTCAAGTCTACTTCTCTTCTTGGAATGAATCTAAGTATCATAATTTAAGATGTTAGTTTACTAAATTAATATGAACCTACATAGTAGAATACTCTATAACTTAATAACAAGTCTTCATGTAGGCAGAAGCATCAATACTCTTCACAAACATTGTTCCTGTTGTGGAATTCACCAAGAAATTTATCAAAGTCCTATTCTTTTCTGTCCGTCCAACCATCTGACATAATTGAGCATCCATATTTTGCGCGATGCAATTGATGACCATTCAACAAAGCCTTTGTATATTCCAACTCTTTTTGAAGGAGTGGAACCCTCAACTCATGATAGCTTGAAGGTTTCAAATGAAGACTGTAATTTCCAAATGCTTCCAACATCAACTTGAAGCTTTTTGATCTTGCAACATTGAAAGCAATTCCGTTTGTGTAAAAAAAACGAGCAATGTATTGTGTCGTTCTTGCTCTAGCTTCTTTGTCACAAGTATCAATTATGCTTGTTTGCCTTTTGTCTTTTCCCAATTTGTGTTCTGCTTTTTTCATGAACATTAAATCCAAGGGACCTTTTGTCTTCTTCGCAACCAGTAAAGGGGTTTCAATTGACCTTTTTCCACTTCGAATTCTCCTTATTTCAGCTACATCATTGTCAATTTGAACTTCCATCTCATTTAATATTCCATCTTTTAGTGCTTAGTTCTCATCATAATTTGTCTCCAACAATAGCTTACAATCTGGTGGTATTTTTTTGCAGCTTATTACATCTCCCCTTATTCCTAACTAATGTTGTCTTGCTCTCGTAATTCCTCCACTAGTTTCAACTTGATAGAAATCACATGTCACCTTCTTCCTATTATTCTTGTCTTTTACACTATTAAATTGTCATGCTAAGTCAATATTATCTCCGATTAGTTTAAACATTCCAGATTGTGGGGTTTCAGATGATATTGTCATGGCTATTTGCAGAACAGACAAATAAAGAAAGGAAGAAGAAAAAAAAACGAAGAGAAGTAAATTAAATTAACAAAAACAAAAACAAAAAAAGAATTAAATTAAATTAATTTAATTTAAATTAACAAAAACAAATTAAATTAAAGTAACAGAATGAAAAAAAAAGTAAAAAGAATTAAATTAAATTAACAAAAATAAAAATAAAAAACAGAAGTAAATTAACAAAAAAAAAAAGAAGTAAATTAAATTAACAAAAATAAATTATTTAAATTAACAGAATAAAAAAAGAACTAAAAAGAATTAAATTAACAAAAAAAATATAGAAGTAAATTAAATTAAAATAAATTAAAATAAATTAACAAAAACAGAATTAAATTAAATTAACAAAAATAAATTAAATTAAATTAAAAAGTAAAAACAATAAAAAAAGAACACAAAAATAGAATGAAAAAAGAATGGAAATTGAAGAAAAAAGAAAAAAAAAAATAGAGAAGATGGGATGGAGAAAAGAAGTAAAGAACAGAGGAAAAGCATCAAACACGAACCTTGAGATGAGACACAACAAAAGCAATGAACAAAGCAAAAGCAACGATGAGAAGGATGGAAACGATGAGGAGAACGGTGACGAGAACAGTGAGATGAGAAGATGAGAACGCTTGGATCTAAAATCTGAAGGGAGTAATACCAAAATTACCCCTAAAACGTTTTAAAATTTAGGGGTAAAATTGGTTTTTGACGAGAAAAAAAAAGTCCAAATTTTTTTCAATTTTTTTAGGGTTTTCAAACCCACGACCCGTGACCCGCGAACGCGCCCAGGTCGCGCGCGAACCCTATTTTCACCGCTTCGCTCTGCGCCGCCGCAACCATGTCACTCGCCGCTCCGCTCCGGCACGATCCCGCCGTGAACCGGCGCTATTGACTACCTAGGTTTTTACAAGTGGGGGAATTCAACATGAGTACAAAAATGATGAGGAATGGGTAGTACCTACTATTGCTCATGTGTTAGAGGCATTTCAAGCTCAAAAGCAATGTATATTTCTTTATTTTCCTAAATATTTATACATTTTTGCAATGTTGAGGATTTAATATTGTGAGAAACTCCACAAATCTATTTAAATTTTTTATTTTGACTAACATTTTGTCTTCGTTAGACTTATCATATTTCAACATATTTAAACTCTTCAATCGTCTAGTTAAGTTTGGTAAAAATCTTGTGGAGACTATGACGGCCATTTGAATTTCAATCGATCATTGCAACCTTTAAGACCATGCTTGAAGTATTTTTGCTTCAATCAATCATTACTGAATATAATCTTATTATATTTTTATATTAAGTTGAATCCTCTCAAAACTCCGAAATTTTACAAAGAACGTGTGTTCCTCTTCGTTCACTTTAAAGTGGTAAAAATGTAAATGTTGTTTGCTCTTATCTTATCTTATCTTATCTTATCTTCTATTATATTCTATTATAAAATTATTTTTTAAATAGCAATGATAATGATTTTGATTTCAAGTGATTTGATTGGTATGGTGGTAATCTCTCATTTTTTTTTTTATTGGATTATTTTTTCAAAAATACAATTAGTAAGATATTTATGAAATCAATGTTTGTTGACTCCCCTAATTTAATTTTGATACCTAATAAAAAGTCTTTGATTTTTGCAAAGACATGCGCACTAGTGTTCTTTGTGAATCAAAGAAGAATTGTTTTCTTCATGATACACAACATCGCAGAGAAAAAAAAATTAGTGTTAGCAAGGAAAAGAAAAGAGCATAGTTAGGCCTATAATTCTCCTTTTTATTTTACCTTCAAATATTTTGAATTATTCGTTCTATCTAAAGGACCATCAAGAGTACACTTTCAAATACATAATCAGCATCCATGACATTTAGTATCAATCATTCATAGAATAATAGATTTGAGAAACATTTTATAAAACTTAAGGCTAAATTAGAATATTAATATTATCAAGTATCACTTTGAAAACGTACACTATTTTAATTGTAATTATGACATTAAACGAACCACAGTTACCATAGATGAGATTTAATAACGATCCCACAAAAAAGAATAAATTTAAAAAACATTTTAGAAACTGAATTAAAATATTAATATTCTGGGTGGACCAAATTTACTACCACTACAAAATCAAGACCATTTGGTGATTTATAGTTACTCTATATAACCGAATGCGTGTTCAAAATGTTGTAACCCTAGTAGCGAACCGTCTCAACTCTGTTTCCGTAATTCAGTCTCAGATCGAAACTGATTCAAATTCATTCGTTTCAAGAATCTATCAACAACGAAATTACTATCAATTTTGTTGTTGTTGAGAAACAGGTATGAGTAACTCTCCTTCTCCAAAGATGAAGAAAAACCAAAAGAGAAAACAGAAGAAGAAGAATAAAGTTGTGAAAGAAAATAATAACTTGAACATTAATCAGACTTGTGACATTGAAAATTCTACAGCAACAGGTCAGTAATCATTCTTTTTTATTTTTTCGAATTTTCTATTGTGCATTTGATTGGGGAATTTGGAATTAGGAGTGAGTTAGGGTTTTCGTAAAATGAGAATTGATGGCATAGAACGTGTTTTTCTTGATGAAAATCGTACTCTGTAAATTATGGTATTTATGAAATGCTGAATTTAAAGGTGTTTGTTAGGCCTTATTTATAAAAATAATCATTTTCTTTAAAAAAGATTCACTTTTCAAGAGTTTTATCCGTTTGTAAGAGTTCTTGAAAAAGATTTAGAATATGAAAGTAATCTAAAACTTACTTCAAATGAGAAGTTGTTTTGAGTAGCTTATTATAAGAATAATTTTTGAGAACTAATGATTTAACAAAAGAGATTTTCATCATGATAAATAAACACAAAATAGTTTTTGGCCTTTTTTAAAATTTCTAAGAAATAATCTCTAAATTGTGAAATACCAAAATCGTTTTTCTATATGTCACAAACATGCCCTTAATCATGAAACTGATTGTTTTTTTGTGTATTGATCTGGCGATTCAATGATTAGAAAAATGCATATGCACCCTGTTGATTTGGTCCTTTGGTCCTATTATGATTAGAAAATGCATATGCGCCCTGTTGATTTTATGAGCTATTTGCAATTTATGTAGCCATGGTTGTTTGTTAATAATGCTCTGGTGAATGTGCGGGGAGTTGAAGTTTTTAGTGGTTAGTTTCATGACAAGGTGAATCAGTGGTATCTTCTTGAGTAATAGCATTTGCTAGTAAAACTGAAGCAAAATTAAAACACGCTGTCTATGTAGCTTTTGTGATGGTTCTAGCTGAATCAAGTAAGAACCTGTAAATTGCAGTAACTTTTCGGACTGTTCGACTATTGGAAGCTTTTGACATCGTCTACTCTTTTTAGATTTGCTGGTGGGTTTTAGTCCTGCCTGCATTCTGGTGAAAAGAAACTTCACTCAATCCTTTGTAATTTGTAATGCACACAAGGGAACTTTTTAGCTTTATAATTTCTGTAGTTTGAGAATTCAGGATTTATGTTTTGACAAAAAGAAAAGCCTCCAAATTGTGTCGGCTATTGGTAGGTCCTACAGGCCTTTCCTGCATTAGCTAGTACATGGTCCTCACATTTATGAAGAGTAGGATTGGATCCAATTTATTTATTTCATGGTTAAATATGTTATGCTTTTTCTTAATGACGTGTTTGCATAGATCTGTTATTTATGTAGGTAGATTTGGTATATCCCGTTATTGGGTTATGATAATGTATCTTTCTGCGCCTCAGTTTAAATTCTTTATCCAATATTTTCAAATATTAGTTTGCATCTTAGATGATCTTACCTCCGAATGCAGATTTAAATCCTATATTACAAGAAGAAAATCTCTCAGAATTCAAAGATAAGGTTGGAGCAGAAGATGCATTGGCAAATGGTATGAACAAACCCTTTTACAAATGCGATTTTATGATGATAAATGTCAAAAAAGTGATTTTGAAGGGATGATTGGTATGGATAATCCAAGTTAGTAATCTTCGTGTGAAACAAAATGAAAAGCAATTTTGATCAATGATTGTTGGGTGGTTGTTTGAGATGAGCCATGTGTTCCACGATTATTTACTCAAGATGAGCTATGTGCTCCCAATCGATGTGTCTTGTATCTCATGGTTATCTACCCATGATGAGGAATATGTATGAGATAATCCATAATCCATGCTATGTACTCTGGATGAGATATGTGCTCTCTATCAATTGGTCTTGTATCACATGGTTATTTATCCATGATGAGCCATATGGATGAGATAAGCCATGTGTTCCACAATTATTTACTTAGGATGAGCTATGTGCTCCCTATCAATGGATCCAACATCTCACATCTATATACCCAGTGGGATTGGCCATATATACAAGATGAGCCATGTTTCAACAGTTATTTACCCAGGATGAGCTATGTGCTCCATATTGATGGTTCCTATATCTTGTGCTTATTTCCCAAGATGAGCTATGTGCTCCATATGGATGTGTCATATGTATGAGATATACACCATGTGTTCTACAGTGATATACCCATGATGAGCTATGTGCTCCATATTGACATGTCCCATATCTCGTGGTTACTTCCCAAGATGAGCTATGTGTTCCATATGGATGTGTTGCTGTTGAATACCTCATGGTTATTTACCCAACGATTTAGCTGTGTGCTACACATTGAGGAATCTAGTACCCCACCCGAATTTACTTTGGTTATTCACATGTGTTGAGTTGGTGCTCCATAGATTTGCTTACTATACCTTATGTGAAGTGATAGCAGAAACCCTTTCAATGGGATGAGGCAGATTCTTTGAGGCGATTGAATGCCATTGCATTATGTTAAGTTTTTTTTGATTATAAGATGATTTTCATGAGATGTCCTTATATGAATTATAATGCTCTATTTTGATGTAAAAGATTTTTTGAAATAATGCGGGTGCCATGGTAGACTTTTCTGGTTACCACGCTGGTAGGAAACATCACTTTTACGAATTGATTTTAAAGTTGTATTTTACTCAGAGAGATTTTAAATGTCACAGGTATGAAACAAAAAAAAAGGCGGAAGAAGAATAAGAATGAAGTTCAGCAAGAAAATAATAACTTGAACTGTAATCAGACTTGTGACATTAAAAACTCTGAGACAACAGGTCAGTAATCACACTTTCTCCAGTTTTTCTGTGGTTCATTTTGATTGGGGAATTTGGAACGAGTTAGAGTTTTTGTACAAAGAGAATTGATGGCAGAGAACATGTTTTATTTATAAAAACTTAACTCTATAAATTTTAGGATTTGAGAAATGCTGGGATTTAATCATGAAACTAGTTTTTTTTTATGTTATTGATCAGAAGATTCATTGATAGGAGTTTTTAGTTCGTTTGGCCCTCTTATGATTAGAAAATGCATATGCACCTTGTTGATGTTATGAGCTATTTGCAGTTTATATTGTCATGTTGTTAATAATGCTCCTGTGAATGTGCGGGAAGTTATAGTGTTTAGTTTCATGACCAATTGAATTAGTGTATCTTCTCCAGTAATAGCATTTGCTAGTAAACCCGAAGAAAAATTAAAATCACCATGTCTATGTAACTTTTATGATGATTTTTGCTAAATCAAGTAAGAAGAACCCATAAATGGCATTAACTTTTTCACTGAATGACTAGTGGATGCACTTGAAATCACCCTCTGATTTTAGATTTGCTATAGGGTTTTATTTTAGATTATTGGAAGCTACTTCACTCATTATTTTTTAATGTACAATGCATGCCAGGGAGCTTCAGCTTTTTAATTTCTGTTGTTTGAGAATTCAGGATTTATGTTTGGTCAAACATAAAAAGCCTTCAAATTGTGTCAGCTATTGGTAGGTCCTAAAGGCCTATACTGCAGTGTGCTTTAGCTAGTTTATGATCCTCACATTTTATGATGAATAAGATTGGACCAATTTATATATTTCATAATTAAATATGTTATGCATTTTCTTAAGGATGTGTTTGCATAGATCATGTTATTTATGTAGGTAGATTTGTTATATCCTCGTTATTGGGTTATGAGCATTTATCTTTCTGTGCCTCCTTACTTAAAATACTTTATCCAATATTTTCAAATATTTGTTTGCATCTTAGACGATCTTACCTCCGAATGCAGATTTAAGTTCTAGACTACAAGAAGAAAATCTCTCAGAATTCAAAGAGAAGGTTGTAGCAGAAGATGCATTGGCAAATGGTATGAATGAACCCTTTCACAAATGCGATTTTATGATGTATCACAAAAGGGGTGATTGGTATGAATCATTCAATTTGGTCATGTTTATATGAAACAAAACGAAAAGCAATTTTGATCGATGATTGTTGGGTGGTTGTTTGAGATGAGCCATGTGTTCGATAGTTATTTACCCAAGATGAGCTATGTGCTCCTTATCGACGCCTCTTGTATCTCACGATTATTTACTCATGATGAGCCATATGTATGAGATAATCCATGTGTTCCATAGTTATTTAACTTTGATGAGCTATGTGCTGTCTATCAATTGTCTTGTATCAATTGCCTAGGATGAGCCATATGTATGAGATAAGCCATGTGTTCCACAATTATTTACCCAGGATGAACTATGTGCTCCGTATCTATGGGTCTTATATCTCACAGTTATTTGCCAGGGATGAGACATATATATGAGATGAGCCATGTGTTTCATTGTTCCATAGTTATTTACCGAAGATTAGCTATGTGCTCCATATTGAAGGGTTATCTGGCTGTAATTTCCCAAGATGAGCTATGTGCTACATATGGATGTGTTATATGTAGGAGATGTAAGCCACAAGGCATGCGTTCTACAATTATTTACCCATGTTGAGCTATGTGCTCCCTATTGATGGACCTTGTATCTCACAGCTATTTACTCAGGATGAGCCATTTTTTCCAGAATTATTTACTATGATGAGCTATGTGCTCCACATCGACAAGTCCTATATCTCGTGGTTATTTATTTCCCAAGAGGAGCTATGTGCTTCATATGGATGTGTCATGTGTTGACTACCCCATGGTTATTTACCCAAAAATTAGCTGTGTGCTCTACATGGATGAATCTCGTAGCACACATGGATTGCCTTTGAGCTCCACAAAGATACGTTTGATTACCCACATGAGACAAGCTGGTGCTCCATAAATTTTCTTACAATCATATTTTTTGAAGTGATAGCAAAAACCCTTCCAATGGGATGAGGCAAGATTCTGAGGCTATCGGATGCCATTGCATTGTGTTAATTATTTTTATTTTAAGATGAATTGAGCGATTATTTTGAATGAAATGATGGTATTTGAATTGATTATCACTTATCAGATGTCCTCATGAATTATTGTGATCTTTTGATGTAAAAGATTTTTTTTGAAAGAATGCGGGTGGATGCCTTGGTTGATTTTTCTGATTACCGCGCCAATAGGACACACCACTTTTACAAATTGATTTTAAAGTTGTGTTTTACTCACAGAGATTACAAATCTCACAGGTATGAATAACCCTTCTCCAGTGATTATAACAAAACAAAAGAGAAGACGGAAGAAGAAGAATAAGGTTCAGCAAGAAAATAATAACTTGAACTGTATGGAGACTAGTGATTTTGAGAAGTCTACAAATGGTGAGTAATCACTTTTTCCGACTTCTGTATGGTTTAAATTGATGATTTGGACATGTTTATGATGAAAACCTAACTTTATAAATTTTGGGATTTGGAAATGCTGAAGTTAATCATGAAATTGATTGTTTCTCTATCCCGATATATGTTGATTCTATGATTTTTGAAATGATGGTTTATGATTGGTTGAACATGTATACTTGGGTGATTGTTTCTATTGAAGGAATGGTATGAATAAATCCTTTCACAACAGAGATTTTATGAAGATGATCGTCAAAAATGGGATTTAAAGGGATGTTTGATGCGAATAATCCATTTTAGTCATGTTTCTATGGAAACCAAACTAAAAGGGATTTTGATCGACAATTGTTGGGTGGTTGTTTGAGATGTGCCATGTGTTTCACAGTTATTTACCCTGGATGAGCTATGTGCTCCCTATCGGTTGGTGTTTCATCTCACAATTATTTACCCAAGATGAGCCTTATGTATGAGATGAGCCAATGATCCAGTTATTTACCCATGATTATCTATGTGCTTCCTATCAATGGGTCCTGCATCTCACAGTTATTTACTCGAGATGTGCCATATGTATGAGATGAGCCACGTATTTCATAGTTATTTGCCCATGTTGAGCTATGTGCTCCACATTGATGGGTCTGGTATCTCATGGTTATTTACCCAAGTGGAGCTATGTGCTCCATATGGATGTGTCATCTGTCCCATATCACATGGTTATTTCCCAATAGTTGAGCTGTGTGCTCCACATGGATGAGTCTCGTACTCAAATATTTACATAGATATAAGCTATGTGCTTATTGACGGGTCTCGTACTCCCACATAGATGAGCCTTGAGCTCCTCAAAGATATGTTTGATTACCCACATGAGATGATCTTGTGCTTCATAGATTTGCGTACTATCTCCTTCTGCGATGTGATAACAAACACCACCCTTCCAACGAGATGAGGCAGATTCTGAGGCAATGGTACACCATTGCGTTGTGTTATTTATATTTATTATAACTTAATTTTGAGACAATTATTAAGAATGAAATGATGGTATTTGAATTGATTATTGAGAGGTCATGTTATGAATTATTATGATCTATTTTGATGTAAATGATCATTTGAAAGAATGCAGGTACTTTGGTTGATTTTTCCGGTTACCGTGCAGGTTGGAAACATCACTTTTACCAATTGTTTTTGAAATTGTGCTCTACTCACTAAGATTATAGATCTCACAGGTATAAATAACCCTTCTCCAGAGAGTACGACAGAACTGAAGAGTAATGGAGATCCGCAAGAAAATAATAAGTTGAACTGTAAGAAGACTTGCGACATTGAAAAGTCTACGATAGGTGAGTAATTAATGACACTTTTTATTTCTTCTAATTTTGGATGGTACAACTGTTTGGGGAATTTAGAAATATGAATGAGTTAGGGTTTTTTTGAAGAAAATTAATGGCATAAAACATGTTTATGATGAAAACCAAACTCTAAATTTTGGGATTTGCAAAATGCTGTATTTAATCGTTAAATTGATTGTTTCAATATCCTGAGTTGTAGATTCAATGATTATTGATGATGGTTTATGATTTGCTTTAACTGTGTTTTTCCTCACTGAGATTATAAATTTCAGATATTAATAATAACTCTTCTCCAAAGAGTAAGAGAAAACGGAAGAGGAATGGAGACCTGCAAGAAAGTAATAAGTTAAACAGTAAGAAGAATTGTGACATTAAAATGTCTACGACAGGTGAGTGATCACACTTTTTCTCAACCTTTTTATGGTACTTTGATTGGGGAATTTGGAATTATGAACGAATTACGGATTTATTTGTAAAGAAAATTGATGGCATAGAACATGTTTATGATGAAAACCTAACTCTACAAATTTTGGGATGTTTATGATGGTTTATGTTAGAATATTATAAAATATCTTTTATATTATATTAGAGTATCTTGAGTAATTTCCTAGGATCAATTTATAATCATAGAGATATCTCTCATTA
The DNA here is from genome assembly GCA_037974835.1 of Cicer judaicum. Taxonomy (NCBI): domain Eukaryota; kingdom Viridiplantae; phylum Streptophyta; class Magnoliopsida; order Fabales; family Fabaceae; genus Cicer; species Cicer judaicum. Next base: position 162,532 of record JBBPBS010000629.1, on the reverse strand, counting down.
TTAGTATGAGTTGTTCTTGATTTAGGATTGAGTTTATGTATCTCTATAAATAGAGGATACTATTGAGTCTTTTGTATCAAGTTAGTATAAAGTTATTATCTATAGAATTAAAACCCTTATTATTTTCTATCCTGATCTATTGATTCAATGATTATCGATGATGGTTTATGATTGGTTGAACATGTATACTTGGGTGATTGTTCGTATTGAATGAATGGTATAAATAAACGCTTTTACAAATGAGATTTTGTGAAGATGATCCTCAAAAAGGGATTTTGAAGGGATGATTGGTTTGAATAATCCATTTTAATCATGTTTGTATGAAACCAAAGGAAAAGGGATTTTGGTCAATGATTGTTGGGTGGTTGTTTGGGGTGAGCCATGCATTCCTCCATGGTTTATTTATTTACCTAGAGATTGTTGGGTGGTTGTTTGGGGTGAGCCATGCACTGCATGGATGGGTTCATACTCCACAAATATTTCATTAGATATGAGCTTTGTGCTCAATAAAGATAGGCTTGATTACCCACACGAGCTGATCTGTTGCTGCATAGATCTGCATACTATCAACTTCTGAGAAGTGATAGAAGACATCCTTACGATGAGAGGAGACAGATTCTTTGAGGCAATGGGATGTTATGATATTGTGTTTATTAATTTTATTACTTTAAGTTGATTTGAATGATTGTTGTGAATGAAATTATGGTATTATAATTGATTATGAGATGTCATTATATGAATTATATAATGATCAATCTATTTTGATGTGGATAATTTTGCAAACTGATTTTAAAATTGTGTTTTATTCATTGAGATTATAAGTCTCACTAGTAATGTTTTGTGAGATATTGAAAAAATATACTTTGAGCACTAAGAAGCCTTTTGTTCCTTAAATGAATTAATGTTTCCTTTGGTTAGTAACAGGAGATTATTGTCACTTTTGGCTAGATGGGAAATTTATTCATTTTGGGTTTGTTTAAAAGACACAGTTTTGGCTATTCTTTCGTTATTATTCCAGAATACGACTTCTGCTAAATGCTTTATTTATTATAATTTTCCATTTATTCCCAACTATTTAAACCTAATATAACCAAAGGTGTTACAATGATGTACTAATGAAATGTGAAAATTATCGATTACTGATGAAGATGGGCCAAAGGCTTTGCAAATTCCTCCAACTGGAATATCTGTTGCATGTTTGAAGAAGAAGCTTCTTGTTCTTGATGTCAACGGGCTTCTTGCTGACATAGTTCCTTCGCCCCGTCCAAAGGATATAAAAGCAGATGCAATCATTGCAAAGAAAGCATGTGAGAAATTTGTGTTTTTTCACATTTTTCAATGAATTAAGTCTTCTTTGTTAATTGGATTGTATTTCATTTCAGTATTCAAGAGGCCTTTTTATAAAGAGTTTCTTAACTTCTGCTTCGAGAAATTTGATGTGGCTGTGTGGTCGTCAAGACTTGGGTACCCTCAACTTTCAACCTTGTTCTATAAAATGTCACTTGAACTTCCTTGTTCTCACTTTAACTGCATTTATGTTTCAGTAGCTGTCCCATTTTGCAGGGACCTCTTGTATGGTATGAAATTATTTTGCTGTGGCTTATTAACTCCTTGGTTCTATAATTTGTAGGGTAAATGTCAAACTTATCGTTGATTATATGATGGGAAAGATGAAACAGAGGTTGATTTTCTGTTGGGTGAGCAGTGAGCATTTCGTCGTTTACTTTGATTTATTTCTAAAATGATACTTTTGTTGTCCTTCATTTTAAAATAACTTATCATGTAACAATTTCAAAACTGTTTTGGTATGTATAGTGTTTAAACTTGTGAGTTTTTGGATGACCTTCGTTTGCTTTGTTTTTTATATTAAGTTATAATTTGAGTTGTTTTAATCATGTATTTCATACTTATTTCAATGTGAGGGACTAAGCAGGTTTGCAATGGTTCAATTTCACGGTGGTATATTGTCACTTTGTCGGAAACTAAATTGAAATATGAATGCACTCTTTTTCAACCCTCATTAGTCTTTTTGTATAAAACATGGCATTACATCAACTTGCAAGCGTGATACATTTGTACATTTTGGAATATTATTTTATCATGCCAGGGTATGATGATTCCTTAAAGATCGATGCTTTCATTATTTCTGTTTAACCCTGTTTGGTTTCTTTTGTTGAAATTACGTCGAAACATTGGAAAACTTTCATCTCATTCTACATTTTTTTGATAGGATCTTTCACATTGTACTCATACGGGTTTCAACACTCTTGAAGACAAGTACAAGCCGCTGGTTGTTAAGGATCTGAGGAAAATTTGGGAGAAGCATGATCCTAATCTTCCTTGGAAGAAGGGATACTACAATGAATCAAATACGTTGCTCTTGGATGACTCTCCCTACAAGGGGTTACTTAACCCTGTAACTAAACTAACTCTTTCTCTTTTATTAATCTTCATATAAGATTTTCAGCTATCATATATAGTGACATGCCCTAACTTATGTTTAATGTTTTGATAAATTATTGTAGCCATATAACTCAATCTTTCCGCATTCATTCACTTACAAGAATCAGGACGACAAATCATTAGGTATGGTCCAAAATGTCATTTATTTGTACGGTCATAAGGTTTTGCTTGATTATGCCAATAGGAAGACTTAAATGATTTTATATCCCTTCTATATAGCTCTCTTGTGTACGTTATTTTATAGAGCTTTCTTTTAAAAGTTAACTTAAGTGTATGTTTGTCATCATAGTGGGTTTGTTAGAATCACAATTAGCTGCCATGATTTTCAAAAGCCACAACTTGTAACTTTTGAAAATCACATTGGTTCCTTGTGATTCTAGCAAATTTACCGTGATATCAAACATGCATTAAATCCTACATCTGCCAAAAAGGAAGAAAACAAATTTTATAGGATCATCTATATGGTATTCAAAGAAACATACTCAAGTTATTTCCTACAAGGCTACACCTTCTGTTTAAAATTGCGTTTTTGGGTTAGACTTGAACTTTTGCTTCATAATAATTTTTCAATCACAAGAGTGCTTTAATTAGGCATTTCTTGTATTGTTGAAGTGCTATTTTATAGTGGTGAACTATAGAGTACACTTTTAAATGCCCTCTAAAGCAATGCATTATAAATAACAAGAAATGATTTGTATCAGCTGTTGGAGGTGATCTACGTGAATATCTGGAAGGATTAGCAAATGCTGAAGATATGTTGAAGTATGTTGAGCAGCACCCATTTGGTCAAGAGCGTTTAACTGAAAAAAGTAAATCTTGGAACTTTTACTCGAAGGTTATTGATAAGCTTTCTGCCTGTCAACCTAAAAACTGAAAATCCGGTGTTTTATAACTGGAATATCAATTTACACAATCTGATTCTTTAGAAGAAATTGAGATATAGAAGACTCTAACCAATGATATAGAACTGTGTATTTTTTCATGGTTGCATAAGAGGCCCCCTTTTAAAGTGCATCACTGTTGTATCACTATTATGATTATGTTTTCTCCCCCTTTTGGGATTAATGTACAAGGGCTGGTGTATTTTGAAAAAACAATCTTGTTAGCCTGAATTTTTGCCGAAAATAATTCCTAAATAAATATGCTAGATTTGTTGTGATTTTGTATTTGTGCCTATTTATTGCAAGAGAGCTACTTATATTCTCCTAGATGTTTCTAAAATAATTATAGTAGTTATGTTCGCTAGTACATATTCAGAAGACAAAAGTAATGTAATTTTTTAAGTGCATATTTGGAAGGCAAACAATTTGTATTTTTTGGACGTGTATGTCAAAATGTGTTGAGGGTGGAAAGAAAAGTTTTCTTTATGGTAAACATTCTATCTATCTTATATTAACTGTTAAATTAATTAAATAATACCGATTTTAAATACTACCAAATAATTTCTTTAAACTAAAACACTCTTATACCGTGAGTTTATGATCAATCTATCAACACGTAGAAAAACTAATCTCATGTTCTTGCACTAGTTTACAATTCCTTGTTCTCCCTGGTCTATAATGAGTGACTGGTGTAAATATTTTACAATTAAAATAAATAAAAGAGAATAATAATTATAAAGTATTGATCGCTTCATTATTATTAATAAAAGACATTGGTGATGCAAGGAATATTAGAGTATACACCTAGAAAAAATTATTATAATATTATGATAAAAATTAAAATAATTAAACAGAAAGAGTAATAAATAAATTTAATATTGGAAAAATTAATAAATGCATCTTATTGTAATTTTAAAGTGGCAATTAATTAGAAACAAATAAAGTTACTCCCTTCTGCCTGAATTATAAATACAATTAAATACTTTCACACTTATTAAGAACTAGTGTAGTTGACTTTCTGCTATGCTCGAGATAGAAATATGATTATTTTAATAAATTAAAAAACTTGTTGTAATAGTATTATTATTACAAAGTTTAATAGATATATATACTGACAATATAAAATAATTTGACATTTGACATCCAAAAAGAATTATTTATTTTGTCATGTGCAGTATCAATAATAATTTACAAAAAATGGACATTAACTCATCTTAAATGATCTATTGTTATTGTCGATTTTAACGAATCCATTACGTTATTATGTCTTTATTTTAAAAAAAATGACTTAACCCAACAAAAGAAAACTAATGATTCAAACAAATGTTATATTTTTGTTTGACAAAATATAAATCAAGGGGTTTGTACCAGGCACCCCCCATTTGTACCTGTCACCCTCCATGCATGATAAAAAGTCTATTTTACCCTTGATGTCATCTATAAAAACCCTAAAAAAATTTACTTCCATTTTTTACACCCACAGTTTCGAAAGTTTAGAATTTTCGAAGTTTCTCCAATTTAGCATTCGAAGATTTCAGAGTTTCGAAGTTAAAAGTAAGTTTCTTTCGAAACTTTGCATGTTTCTAAAATTTTCAAAATGGCTTCCTCGAAATTTTAGAAATGGTTCGAAAGTTTCGAAATTAGGAAAGATTCGAAAGTTTGGAAGTTAGGAAAAGGTTCGAAAGTTTGGAAATCTAGAAAGGTTCGAACATTTAGGGCTTCGAAATTTTGGAAAGGTTCGAACATGTAGGCTTCGAAATTTTTAGAAAGGTTCGAACATGATGCATTCGAAAGTTTGAAAAGATTCGAACATTTAGAAAAGTTCGAAATTTAGACCTTGAAAGTTTATGAAACATTCGAAATACTAGAAATCTTTGAAAAAATTAGGTCTCGAAATTTTGAAATATTCGAAATATATCAATGTTCGAAATTTTAAAAGGTTCAAAATATAGAATTAATCTAAACTATTACATTATTTATTTATTGTTTATTTTATTTAATATGTAAATAATTTTTTTATTTATTGTGTATAAATTTTATAACATTATTTATAACATTAATTATTTATTGTTTATAATTTTATTTATTGATAATTTTATTTATTATTTATTTTATTTAATATGTAAATAATTTTTTTATTTATTGTTTATAAATTTTATAATATTATTTATAACATTAATTGTTTTATTGTTTCAAATTTTATTTATTGATAATTTTATTTATTGTTTATTTTATTTAACATGTAAATAATTTTTGTATTTATTTTTTATAATTTTTATAACATTATTTATAATATTAATTGTTTAGGGTTTAGGGTTTATAAATTTTATAACATTATTATTTATTTATTGTTTATAATTTATTGTTTTATCCTTTCTGACATTATATTATATATTGTTTATAATTTTTTTTAATATGTAAATATTTATATGTTGCCCTTTATTACATTATTTATTTTATTGTTTATAATTTTATTTATTGTTTATTTTATTTATTGTTTATTTTATTTAACATGTAAATAATTTTTGTATTTATTTTTTATAATTTTTATAACATTATTTATAACATTAATTGTTTAGGGTTTAGGGTTTTATAATATTATTATTTATTTATTTATTGTTTTATCCTTTATGACATTATATTATATATTGTTTATAATTTTTTTTAATATGTAAATATTTATATGTTGCCCTTTATTACATTATTTGTTTTATTGTTTAAATTTTATTTTAATATGTATATATTTATATGTTGCAGTGCTTAGGATGAGAGGTGCTTTCGGCCAAATTATTTGCAACATTATAGGTGGTGATAGAGGTGATTTGATTAAAAATTAAACTTTTAATCCGTTGAATTTAATAGGTTATATTTATAAATATATATGAATAAATTTAAATAATTAAATATGAAATAATATATTTTTGTTGCATTTTATTATATTATTTATTTGTCTTTTATAATTTTTTTTATTATAGGTGGTGATAGAGGAGATGGTGTAGAGAGAATTCCACCAACAACATCAAATAGACGACGAAACGAAGCAAATCGTCTAATTAGGCAGCGTCGTCGAAGACAAGACATCCATGATGATGTCGTCGAGTCTAGTGGCCATGCACATATGGAGGAGGATGTCCATGAGCCTCAAATGGAGGAGGATGTCCATGAGCCTCAGATGGAGGAGGATGTACATGAGCCGCAAATGGAGGAGGATGCCCCTGAGCCTCAGATGGAGGAGGGTGTTTCTGAGCCTCAGATGGAACATGCTGATGATGCTGCTGTTGCACATCCTAGATTTCCTGGAGGACCGATGATGACACATTTGTTGACCGAGTATGAACACCACGTGGCTCGGAGGCTATGGGAAGGAGAGGTATATTTAAATAATTTAAGGTTTTTTAATTTAAGTTTATATAATTAATTAAGTAATTAAATTTAATAATTCAATTATTTCTTTAATTTTTTTTAAGTAATTATATAATTAATTTAGTAATTAAAAGTATTAATTAAAATATTTATTTAAGTTTATTTAATTAAATGTTTGATTAAAATTATTAATTCAATTAGTAATGAAATGTATTTAGTTGAAGTTTATATAATTAATTAAGTTTAATTAAATATATTAATTCAATGTATTTAATTTAATGTATATAATTACTTGCAGGATCGTGGAGCGTTAAAAGTAATTACTCATGGTTTGAAGTTGAAGAAGTTTAGCGAAGTACCTGTGCCAGATCCTGTAAAGCATTGGATTCGAGAATTTGGGCTGCTACATCTTTCTTTGGCTTACCTCACTATGGTTGATGCTGGTCTGATCTCCGCATTTGTTGAAAGATGGCACAGGGAGACCAGCTCATTTAATTTGCCAATTGGAGAGATGACTATTACTTTAGACGACGTTTCAACTCTCCTTCATATCTCACCCCATGGTAAGTTTTTTAGTGCACATGTGAATATGAACACTAACAATGCTGCAAAAGCTGCACATGAGTACTTAGGTGCAAGATGGGAAGAATCTCTAGCTGAGATTAATTATAATAAATGTGTCCAATATAGATTGCAATGGTTACGTGATTTATATATTCGTCTCATTCAAACTAATCAGTTTGAATGTGCGGCTATAACGTATTTATTGCATTTAGTTGGCAGCACAATTTTCGCCGATAAAACACATACGCGTGTGGAGGCAAAATACATCAGTTTATTTATTAATTTGGATCGTTGTCGAGACTATTCATGGGCTACCGCAACATTGGTTTTCCTTTATGATAACCTGGGAGATGGGGCTATCCATGACACTCGACAGTTGGGAGGTTACATGACTCTATTACAGGTATATCATATTGTTTAATTATTTAATTTATTCAGTTGTATTATTTAAAATAAGTATGTATTTTACTAATTATTTATTATGTTATTTATGTTGCAGTGTTGGATTTACGAACACTTTCCTAGGATTTGTAAGCGGGGCAATAGAGGTGATGTTCTTGCACATCTTCATGAGATTTTAAGTGAGTTAAGTCTTTTGTACGATGATGTAATTTGAGATATTATGTGTTATGTAATGTAATTTGAGATACTATGTGTTATGTAATGTAATTTGAGATATTATGTGTTATGTGATATGTGTTTGACATTTTGATATATTATGTGTTATGTGATATGTGTTTGACATTTTGAGATATTATGTATTATGTGTTATCAAGATTAATCATTCATGCAATATTAAAACAATAGAAAAGATAAGAAGATTGTGCACCGGGATTTATACTGGTTCAGCTGTCAGTATGACAGCCTACATCCAGTCCTGAAATCAAACTGATTTCAGACTTTTTCCAATATAATCAACTTGATAACGTTTTACACGATGATCTGATAAATTGAATACAACATATTCTAATCTTTATTTAATGAAATATACGATGATCTAATAAATGATGGATCGATGCATTCCCAATGTTTCATACGTGCTGCATAAGCTATTTTCCAAGTCTTTGCTATGTCACTACAAAAGTCTTTCCACTTTTGTGACGTAGGTGGTACAGGACAATCAGACTTCAATTTGATCTGAATAAAAAATGTTACAAAACATTAAACATTAATTTTATCTAAATAATAATTTATTTAATTTTATATTGATAAACAACATTAATTTTACCTGTACCCAATGATTGTCGTTAACAAATCCAATTGCTAGTAAAGAGTGAACAGAAGTATCTTTTGATGGTGATTTGTTTAGCGGGAAAAATGTCATATTCAGATTACGAGACAACGACACCAATATGACATTATATAGTGTTGCTATCACGTAACCCAAGTCAGGTAAAGACATCCACTTATCTTTTCCTTGAGCACCCAATTTTGATATTTTCAATGAGTTGCGCACTGATTCAACATTGTCATCAAAAACATTAGAATAAACATCTTTATGTAGACCAATCTCTTTATCCAATTGTGATCGAACTAAAGCCCAAGATTCTTCGGTCTAACCTAGCAATGCTGCAATTGCACGAAACCCACAATTTCCATCAGCCACAACATCTACTATCTCATCAATATACAGATGTATATAAGTAGGAAATTGTGTCTTAAAATATCGTCTTGCAGAACGTTGAGATGATTGAGATTGTTGCCTTGCAGAACGTTGAGATGATTGAGATGGTTGCATTGCATTTGCAGATTCTTGAGAGGCATCAACATACTCCCAATATGAAGGATCACGAGGAGTATCAAATTCTTTTTTCTTTTTACCAGCTCCTTTGGTTCTCACTTTCTCTGGTGGTGCAAGTATTGATGTGGTATGTGGAAATACAACTTCACGCACCTTTGCCTTGAATATCCTTTGACTTATAATATCATGTTTCTTCATGTACGCTTTCATTGCTTCCAACTCTTCAGAAAAGTCATAATCTGCTAATGATTCTTCATCCTCTAATTCATGTGCAATGCTTAACTGTTTCCAAAAATCATGAATGTTATCTAAAGGGATAACATTACCATATATCTGCAACGTAGCCAACTCACAAGCACATGGTAATCCATGAGTTGTTCTAATTGAACAACCACATTCTATTTTGTTAGTACCTACAATCTTCACCATTTCCAACTGCTTATAAATTTTTTTCATACATTTTCTTGATACACAGTGATGTAGATTTTGAAAAAATTTTAAATTATACCCGTGCTCAACGTCCTTGATGGTTTTCTGAAAAGAAAATTGAATGATACATATTTGGTTCTTCAACATCATATTCACTGCATCCCAACTTTTACACAAATCACCCAAACTAGTTTGAAGCATGTTTTTCAATCTCCAATGAGCAGACTCAACTCTACAAATAAATTAAATAACACAAATTAAAACACATCACATAAACTAGTAAATCATGTTTATTAAAACAACACAAATCATATTTTAAAAATACCTATTAGATGTTGTGTTCCCCAAATGCATAACTCTATTGGTCCAAACCTTGACAAACCTTTCTTTGTAAGGTGTTAACCATGAATCTTTCACATAATCAACAAAAAGAATATAATCGGCATACAATAGCTCAAAGTGTTGCAAATGATGATCATACTCTTCCACACTAGTCGAATAGACAATCTTTCTTCCATAAATCCATTACTTATTCTTGTCTATCCTTTTTGACATATTGTTTGCATTTTTCCCCAACATTTTTTCAATATGAAAACGACATAGCAAATGTATTGAAGTAGGAAACACAACACTAATCGCATTCATCATGGCAAGATCTCTATCAGTCACAATAACTTTAGAAATCAAATACTCAGATTTGAACAACATTCGTACCTTTTCAAATGCCCAGCTAAAAATGTCAAACTAGTAGATGTGACACCGACTATTTCAAGTAATGGTAACCGATATCTGTTTGTTTTGTATGTGCTATCACATATCAAAACAAAATGAAATGTGTTTAACAACTTTATACAATCAGTATGCGTCTAAAAAATATCTCTCAACATATCCGAATCTTCCCGTCTTCTTGTCCAATGCACATAATTTTATTCTTGTATTAACTTCAACAGATGCTGCATTTCTGTGCACGAACCTCTCAATGATGATCGATAAGTATTCCTTTCTTTATATATTTGACTGGGAATAGTGACATTGGCTTCATTTCTCACTTTCAAAGCATTTAAAATGAATCTGGGTCCAAGCTTATACTTTGTCATATCATTGACAAATTTCCTCTCTTCTTCGTTTAAATGCCCCAAATAAGAATGACCAGTTACAGTGTCAAGTAATTCATGATTGTGTGTCCCACAACGAACACTAATTTTCCATCCTTCACCGCCGCGTAATGGTACACATCTGAGACTAAATGGACAGTTTTCCTTATGAGAGCAAGTTACTGATAATTTTGATTCTAATTTATATCTTCCACCTCTTTCGCATCCCAAAATCAATTTGTCTTTTCTTCCCCTAATTCTGGTTGCTTTATCTAATCGAATGGTAACAATTAAAATTCCATTATGTATTCCAATGGTTTTTGCCCATTCATATACATCTTCTCGAGAAGAAAATACCTACAAAATACGTTTCAAATAAAACATTAACTATATCGCTATAATAAAAATTTAATCAGTGATGAATCTTCAGTGGTAATAATAATACCTGATCAGTGGTGAATTTTTCTGTAAAATCTATAACATTTTTTGAAGCAGAAACATCAACTCTACTCATACCTAATTTCAAAATTAGTAACAAATTTAATTACAAATAATATTCTAAATATTGAATTTAAAAAAAAGATTAAAAAAAATTTCTAACATAAATATTTTAACATTAATATTGAATTTAAAAAAAATAATAAACAATTTCTAACATAAATATTCTAATATAAATATTGAATTTAAAAACAAATTAAAAAACATTTCTAACATAAATATTCTAATATAAATATTAAATTTAAAAAGAAATTAAAAAAAAATTCTAACATAAATATTTAATTTAAAAACAAATTATACATAATTCCTAACATAAATATTCTAATATAAATATTGAATTTAAAAAAAAATTAATAAACAATTTATAACATAAATATTCTAATATAAATATTGAATTTAAAAACAAATTAAACTTCATTTTTAACATAAATATTCTAATATAAGTATTGATTTATAAAAAAATTATTAAAAATTTAAAAAGAATTTCTAAAATAAATATTAAATTGAACATAAATATTGAATTTATAACATAATTATTGAATTTATAATATAAATATAGAAATTCTAACATAAATATTAAATTTATAAACAAATTAAAACAAATGTTTAAAGCTTCAAATGTAAACCTTCGAAACTTTGTTGCATTGCCAAATGTTCGAACCTTTGTTTCTTTTCGAAGCTTTCTATTTGAACCTTTGCCAAATGTTCGAACCTTTGCCAAATGTAAACCTTCGAAGCTTTCAATTCATTTCGAAATTTTCGAGCTAAACTTTCGAAGATTATGAGCCAAAGTTTTGAACCAAATGCCTTCGAAGATTATGAGCTAAACTTTCGAAGATTATGAGCAAGGCCAAACCATTCGAAAATTTCAAAGTTTCGAGGGCCATGTACATATGAAGTTCGAAGGTTTAGTTCAACATCAAACTTTCGATGCTATGTTATACTTCGAAATTTTACAACAAGCCAGATATTCGAGACTTCGAAATTTTCAAATTCAAGTAAATTTTCGAATATAATTTATTTTTGAAAAAAAATAACATTTCGAAGGTTTTATAAAAATAAAACTTTCGAGAAAGTAACTAAATTGTATTTCGAACCTTTCAAATTTTTGAATCCAACAAGTAATTTTTAAAATTTTCGAAAGTGGGCCTCAGTCTAACAAAGTAATTTTTTTTCTTTTTATACTTTTTACGGAGGGTATAATGGTCATTAAAATTTACTGGGGGGTGGCAAGTACAAATGCGGGGTACCTGGTACATTTCCCGTAAATAAATGTCATAACTCAGATGTAATATAACTATTATATAGCTATAAAAAAAGATAATTACTGAACCCTTCTATAACTCTAAAAATAGTGTAAGTAACCTATGTCAGTTACGTGTTTACATTCACCAATAAAAAAAAAAAATTGATTTGTATAATGTGAAATTTTATATATGAATAAAAAATAAAAAATATTTGAATATAACATAAAACTTTATAATTTATGTAGTTTAAAATGTGACAAACTAAACTTTAGTTTGTAATGAGTTAAGTGAACTCAATTAGTTATTTACACTGTCTAAAATATGATTGTATTAATACGTTCATCTTAGAAAATGTTGTGTGGAACTCAATTAGTTCCTAACATGTTTTCTTTCCATTCTTTCTAAGATTTAAATGTGTTAATAAATTTACTCTATAAAATGTTGTGTGGAAAAATTGTAAGCAATATTCAATGCCAATTGAAAATAAACAAAAAATGGTATAAAATACTTCTCTTGGAATCGATAGACTTTTTCTACTGACAATCAAAGACCATAGACATTTCTTTTATACATCGAAGTTACACAACTCAGATAAACACATACTAATTTTCTTAAAATGCAAAAGATAAAAAAAAAATAAAAATAAAAATAGAATTGAGTCTAAGAGCCATTCAAAACGATGGGTATATTTAGCGCAAAATTATTCAAATAAGCAAGTAAACCTGTTGGCCTCTATATTTTATTTTGAAAAAAATTGTGTTCTAAATTGTGCTTATACTGTACAGATTTGTATTTTATAGCGTTTTGCAATACAAATCAATTAGAATTATTCTCTTTTTTTTTTTTTTTTA
>JBBPBS010000629.1:115234-149043 GCA_037974835.1 Cicer judaicum | reverse complement strand
AAATATAATATTTTAGATTAATAAATAATTCATTTATTCTAATATTAAATAATTTATGAATAATTTAAATTTTTTAAAAATTACTATTTTAAAGTAAATAATTAAAAATAATTTATAATAAATAAATTCGTTAAATATATAAAAAAAATATAACACAATAATAATCTTTAAATCAATAAAAAAGAAATTTTGAAATTAATAAAAATTTATTAAATTATAAAATCATCTTTTTATATTATTTGACATTTTTAAACTAATTAAACTGTTAACATTACCAAGCACTCTAATTAACGTAGCTATAAGTTGTCAATAATCAAATTGTTAGCAAAACAAATAGATTAGTTGATAACTGTTAAATGTAAGACCAACAAGTCCATACTTGTTTTGCTTAAAATTGCGACAGGATGTAGTAGTATAAAAAGAAAGTATTATTTTATTTATATTGAGCAAAAGCTTTTTCATTTTTCTTTTTATAAGCACGATAAGCAATAAAAACCCTAACACACTTCTGAAATAACTCGAATGTAAGTTAATCACTTCATTCCGTTATGAAAGTTCGAATAAGTAGTTAACATTTTCTTATAAAATCGAACCATCGTGTTAATTGTACGCTAAAGAATTCACGTAATTCTCTTTTTCAATTTATTCCACCTCCTCTTCTTCTCCATTGTTTTGATTTTTCCAACGTCATTTTTATCCGTCTATCACCGTGTTGTATATCCCTTCTTTTCTTTATTTTGCTTTTTATTTTTATTTTTTTTTATTTTTAATTCTTAGATATGGTGATAATAGTAATTGATTGTAATAGAAGAAACAATCAAATAGTTAATTCATCATTATAATAGTGACTAGAGAGATAGATCAGTAAATTAAATATCTTTGTATTCTCACTTATAATCAACTAATTAATGCCATCACTTATAATTATTTCTTTCTTGTCATTATAATATCAAGTTCATATAAAATTATTTGAATATTTGAGTTATGATAAAATTTGTATTATATTAAAAATAATAATTAATTTTATGGATTTCGTTTGAAAATTTTAATAAATTTTTGTAAAAAAATAATAACATTATTAACATTTTAAAACATAAAAATTTAAATGATTACTTAAAATTAAAATAAATGATCAAATCGAGAAAAAAAATAAAAAATTAAAACTTTTGAAATTAAGCTAAATATTTAGCCTATGATTAATAAAAATATTTAAGTAAATAAAATTTATTTTATCATTAAAATCTATATAATTAATTTTTTTATAAATATTATGCACAAATCTAATGAAACATTTAAAATAACAAATAAAACTGATGAGTATTACACTATGATCCCACACTAAAATACTCCGATAACGTTTTTCAATAGATAAGGGATGCTTTGCAAAAATAAACAATAAATTAAGGGGTGCTTCGGAAAAATAAATAAACCTATTTTTATTGATAGATAAACGATTCTTATTGAAATTTATGAGAAATAAATAAATTCTAGAGGTCACATGTACACTAAAAATGTCTATCTTTTTCAATTCACTTGCACCTCGTCTTATTCTCCCATTATTTCTATTTTTGAAAAGAAGAAAATGAATAAAAGATAAATTAATTATTTAGTAATTTTTAATAAATGAAAATGACAAGAAAGATATATGAATATTTATAAAATGAAATAAATATGTTTAAGAAAAAACTATGTATGATTAAAAGAATAAAAACAAATATTTCATTACAATTCATAAAAAATAATAAAATATAAAAAAAAGTAAAGGTAATAAATATATAAATAAATTTTGCAACAATTAAAGAAAATATGTCAATTTAATAAACTATAATATTACATTTTTTTTCTCCTTATATTTTTTTTAACTTTTTATTGATTGAATCTAATTTAATTTTAAAATTTAAATAACATATATTAAATTTTTTTTAATCAATTTTTATTTATACTTTGAAACACTAGCAATACGATACACTAGCACACATACTCTGCAATCTCACCCACCATACACCTCCCCTCATTTTCTTCCTATCCTTTAATCGTTTTGCATCGATCATTAATTTATTATCCAACAAATGTTAAAACAAATACAAACACTTCATCTTATTAGTTACATTATTTTATCATGCAACAAATGTTAAAACAAATACCAGCACTTCATCTTATTGGTTACGTTATATCTCCAAAATTAATTTGCAAGAATTTCTTTATGGTTTTTCCCGGTTGGTGAATTTGAGAAAATAAATAATAAGGTGGCCAGTTAATCAATCACCCAACTTTCTATGTGTTTTGTCATTGAATGGAAATATTATTTTTTAAAGTTTATTTTATTTTATTTTTATTTTATTGAAATATATTAAGTTGAAGTATTAAAATCAATTACTTTCATTGAAGTATTAAAATCAATTACTTTCATTGAATTATTGTATAAAATGACTTTACCTTGCTAATGCATATAAATCAAGCTTTTTTTCTTATTACTAAACTACTAAATAATTATCTTATTTTTTTATGACATTTGTCTTTTAATTTTTTAAATTTATTTTATTTCTTTCATCTTTTATTCATCAACCATACAATGTATAAATAAGATAGATATTAAATTATTTCACTTTAATTTTTTCATGCTAAAAATTATCTTTATTTTTTTATGTACTAAATTGGGTCTCAAAATTTTTCTCATACATAACAATGGTCTTCACTGAAAAATTAATAAATCTTCATCAACAAATGCAATATTGATCTAACTTATATTCAACAAAGATCCTTTCCTTTTTTTAACCCTTTCATTTTTTAACTCAATTTATAAACATAATGTAGTTTTTCAGTTTCGATAAAATATTTTAAAATATATTTTAAGTCACCGAAGATATTATTAGATTGAGTCGTGAACTAAGTCGCTCTCTTTAAAACGTTTCACGACACTGTCTAAATTGTGCAAGTCATACTATCAACCACAAAATCCCTAGGATAAAACAACCCAAACAAACTGTATCGGAGTTTTACTGCATTGTAGAAATCTATTCTAAAACTACATTCTCAATATGACAGTTAAAGGTTGTCACTCGTAATAAAGTACTATGATCACTCAAAAAAAAATGATATATAAAAGGAGATGCATATAAAAGTCTCAATTTTTTCGGAGTAATTTTGATGTGTTTTTTTAACTAAGCAGAGTCATCTATTTATTGAGGAATTCTGCAATTGAATGAGAGAAAAATGTGTAATCCATTAAACCAGATCCACAGAAAATTGCAATATGAAAATTCTAGGGTTTGACTGGAGCAAAAACTCATGCACGAAATTGGGAAATGAATTGACCGAATTAGATGTTGATTGGAGGACAGAAACGTGTACAACATATCAATGAGAGAAAAATGCACATATTTAATTTAAAAAAATAATACACCGCTTAATCCAAGCCCAGACCTCGCCTCGTCGAGCCGACAGGACGACAACGGCAACGACTGCGCTTGAGGGTGTGTGGTGGTCGATTTGCGTGCATTCTCACCCCTTCATAAAATTAGGTACTCTAAGAGTACACCCTAATTGACATACCTCCATCTTATAAACACTACTAGTGTGTATTAGGTCTCCTATGTGGGACTTCCTTATATTTTCA
The DNA here is from genome assembly GCA_037974835.1 of Cicer judaicum. Taxonomy (NCBI): domain Eukaryota; kingdom Viridiplantae; phylum Streptophyta; class Magnoliopsida; order Fabales; family Fabaceae; genus Cicer; species Cicer judaicum. Next base: position 145,427 of record JBBPBS010000629.1, on the reverse strand, counting down.
ATTCACACGAACTAACACTTATTGTTCTCATCATCATTTCCAACAATTCACTACTATAATTTTTAAAAAAATGTTTATGAAATAGCCTAAAATGCTTCTATAAGATTGTGCATAAGTAAAGGTATCATCTGACTTGAACCTTTACTTAACAAGTTAGATTCATATTCAACAAGAGTGACTTGTAGTCTTAAACTCTATCTTTGACATCAAATTTACACACAACCTTTTAAGATAATGTATTCTCAAAACACGTGCATTTATGGCTCTACACGTATATCCCAGTATGGTGAATGCCCTACTAATTATACCTTAAAATTCTATAGGAAGCGGTCTCACTTCCACATTAACATAAATGAGTCTATTAAGAGTACTCATGTATGTTGCTACTCCACTCCACATACAATATAGATTTCGTTAAAATTTTTTATTATCTCATTCTTTTATCGCTTCAGGAATCATGTTTCTCTGAGATTTAATAACATGTTCATCTCATATCACTATGACTAGTTATTAGTCATTGAACCTAATTCTTGGGATCTCCAATCTTTTAGGTCGAGTTATCATCGTTAGTGGATCATTTATCAATAGAAAATAGTCCCATCCTTTTGGATTCTTTTAGGACTTTCTCACTAGCTAATCCTTTCGTTAAAGGATTTTCTAAATTTTCATTAGTACATACATGATCCATTATAACAACTCTTTTATAAATTAACTATCTAACAATATTGTGCATATGACATATTTGTCGTCTCTTACTGTTGTAATAACGGTTCTCAATCTTTACAATAGTTTTGATACTATCGCAGTGGATCAACATAGCTGACATAGATTTTTCCCATAAAGAGATATCAACTAGCAAGCATCTCAACCAACTCGCTTCTTCACTAGCAGTAGCTAGTGCTATCATTTTAGACTCCATAGTAGACAAAGTCAATATCATCTGTTTCTTTGATTTCCGAGATACAAAACTACCAACTATACTAAAAATATAGCTATTGGTTGCTTTGGAGTCATTTGATAAGGTATTTCAATCTACATCATTGTATCCTTCAAGAATGGAAGAAAATATTTGATAATGTATTCTGAGATTCATGGTCTTTTTTAGGTATCTCACAACTTTTTCGATAGCGTGCCAATGCTCCATACTAGGTATATTGGTAAACATGTACAATAGTCCCACGATGTAGGCAATGTGGGGGTCTAGTATAGTCAATGGCATACTTGAGGCCGTCAATGATGCTCACATATTCAATTTGCCTAATATATTCACTAGTGGTCTTGAAAAGTTTCACACTTAGATCATATGGTGTGCAAGCAGATTTACAGTCAAAATATTTGTATTTATTTAAAATCTTTTCAACATAGTGAGATTGATCCAAATAAATTCCCTTTTCTGATCTAGTAATCTTGATTATATGAATTACACACCCTTATTATAGGTCTTTTATATTAAAGTTGTTACACAACAATGATTTCACAATATTAATAGCATGAAAGTTTGAACCATATATAAGTATATCGTCTACATAGAGACATATGATAGTGCAAATGTCATTTTCAAATTTGTAATAAATACATTTGTCACTTTCATTTACTTTAAACTCATTCGATATAATCAAGTGATCAAACTTTTCATGTCATCGCTTAGGAGCTTGTTTAAGAGCATATATATATATATATATATACTTATCTAACTTACAGACCTTGTTTTCTTGACCTTGAATCACAAAACCTTCAGGTTGTTCCATATAAATTTATTCTTCCAAGTTACCAATTAGAAAATTTGTTTTGATATCCATTTGGTATATCACTAGGTTATGAATAACAACTAGTGAAATGAGTACCCTATAAGATGTAATTCTTGTAATCGGTGAAAAAGTGTTGAAGAAATCCATATTTTCTCTTTTTCAAAATCCATTTACAACCTATTGATTTGAAATCGTAAGACAACTCTACTAAATGTTAGATCCTGTTAGACTCTAGAGAATCCATCTCATCGTTTTATAACTTCCTGTTATAAATTTGCATCCAAAGATGACAAAACTTCTTGATGATTTATAGTATCCTCTTCTAAGGCATAGGCCATATAATCGGGTTCCTAATCTTTAGCAACTTTGATTCTGTTACTTCTTCGAGTTTCTGTTTCGCCTTGTTTGCTACTTTTAGTGCTCCTCGTCACAAGAATGTGGCGTGGTTCATTGTCTACTATTTTTTAATTTGAAAGTAAATTTATTCTGGTAGAAGTCAATATCATTAGACTCTACGATCACTTTTGCATTTAGGTAAAAAAACATATACGCTTTGCGGTTTATTGCATACCCAATGAATCTACATTCATATGCTCTACTTGTGAGTTTAACTCTCTTGAGTATTTAGGAAATCTATTCAAAACATAGGAAATAATCAATATAATTTTCCCCCACCAATGAAATGCAACATGATTACTTTTCATCATATGCATATTTTTCATTGTTTTTAGTTTTATTTATCTTATATTCATTAGTTAATTTAAGTAGTTATTTGATATATTTTGTTGATTTTAGTTCTTTTATTTAATGAAATGTTTATGTTATTATTTCCTTAATTAAGTAGTGATTTTTTGTAGTTATGCATTGTTTCTTTGTTTTAGATCAATGCTGAATTTTAGTGAGAAATCAACATGAACTATATGGAGTATTTCAACCATATTTGGAGTTGTAGATGTCCAATTGGAGTCAAACTAAGTGCAAATGAAAGCTACGATCCATAGCTACAACATTTATGAAGACACCGGAGCTAAATTCAGGCTCAAAGGAAAAGCAAAATGTAGTATAAGTCAAACAATAGATGTTGTGCGCCTGAAGCGCAAAAACCTGCACCTGGGACGCATTTCGGTCTTCCTGACTCTGTTCACTTGCATCTAAAGTGCAAATTTCGCGTGGCACGTGGCTGAATATTTAAAAACACTTTTTTTTTTCACTTTCAAGACATCTTTTTAACTATCGAGAAGTTTGGAGACTTGTGTCCTAGCAGAGAAACTCATAGACGAATATTCTTAACACCATTGGGTGTTTTTATCAATAATTATTCGTGAAGTCTTCTTGTAATTCTACTTTAATCTCTATGATTTCTATCTATGTCATGAGGAACTAAACCGTATTTGTTAGGGATGAGCATAACAAGATGAAACCCTTAATGTTCTACAATTCGTATTTTGAAACGGAAATGGACTTTACGAATGCTTGATATGAGAAATTCATGAATTTGTAGTCTAGGGATAGATGCAGGTCATGAAACCAATTAAATTAGTTGCAAAAGCAATAGTTAAACAAGATAATTCTTGTACGGTAAGACTTAATTTTAATCTTAAATCCACTAAGAAATTAGAGGTTACTTTGAAATTATATGTTATGTCACTAAGACATTAAACCACGAATAATAAAGAGAATTAGGTAATAATTCAATAAAGGAATTCAATAACTAGGATCAAGTTAGACACCAAATTTGGATTCAAAGTGAAACTCATCTCTGACATTTTTCTTACTATAAATGATCAATTTTATTATTGTTATTAATTTTAAATATTATTTCAATCAATTTGGGAGCTTTTTGTTCAATTTTAGTAATTAAATATAACTCGATAGTAAAACGCAATCCTTGAGTTCGATACTCGGTACTACCGTTTTAATTATTACTTGCAACGATTCAGTACGCTTGCTGAAATGCTATCAAGTTTTTGGCACCGTTGTCGGGGTTTGCCATATCACTATTGAGTATAATTTATTTACTTAATTGAAATTTTTTTCTCTACAATAAAGTTTTTGTTTCTATTTTATTTTTAATTTTGAAAAAAAAAATTGTTTTTATTTTATTTTCTATTTTTATTTGTTGAGTTTGCTAATGTCGTGTGCTAGTGGTTTGTCTCTTCTTTGTTTGAGATAACTATTCGCCGTAGAGCATGAAAGATTGTAATGATGATATTCTATTACAATTATATGAATAGTGTGATACTTGTCTTATATCTGCTATATTACGCATAATTGAAGGACAACTCTTGAGAGATACATTTTTAAAATATCACCCTTAGATCCCTCAAATGTGGCATCTTAGGTGTGTTATATAAAAAAGATCAATTGAGAACAAATTCTACCTCCTAAAATTCTATTCAAAGAATTAGATGACCAAGACTTTCACATTACAAACGTTTTGGTTGAATTCATGAAGAATAACATGATTTCAATTAAAAGATTTGAAAGTCAATGTGAGAGGTTATTTGAGCAAGTGGTTAAGTTTGAGAAGATGGAGAAGAAGTTGAAGATTGAAGATTGAAGATGATTTTATTGTTGTGGTAGAAGAAGATAAACAAGAAGAAAAGACGAACGAGAAAAAGAAAAAAACAAAGAGATTGATGAAGTTCGAGATTCAAATTATTCCTTGTTCATCAATGTCCAATTGAAAAGGACATAGAATCAACATAGTTTTATTTATCAAGTTGATGGAATTTCTACCAAACAAAATGAAAAAGAAGGATGATATGTTCTTCTTGTCATATATATCACCTTGACAATAGTTGAGATATCAAGTTAATAATTTTATTTGTTATTTATTAAATTAATTATTTTTAATTTATTAAATAAATAATAACAATTATTAAAATGAAGTAATAATCATTAAAACGACAAAAAAAAAAAAAATCACTCCTAGTGCGAGATCGTTCCTCGGGAGCGACTTCCAACTAAGTCTAAAAAAATTTCTTCCTTCAACTGATTGTATTCTGAGCCAACTACTTTCTACTGACTCCCAAAAAATAGAGCAGTCAGGTAATATTAGTTGGGAGTAGAGTATATTGATAAAAAAAAAATGAAATATATAAAAAAAATCCTATAATATGGGATAAAATTTTATACAATTTTTCTTCTTCTCAAAATATGGACATGAGGTAGTGTTAATTAATTTTAATCAATTTTCTTAGTTGACAAAAACAATAAAATTTTGCTTATCATTTGATTAATGTATGTGAATTTAGTTAGTTTTCCTTATAGTCAAAGATAATATTCTAAAAAGAACATTTAATTATTATAGAATCGATAGAGTATTATTCTGTTATTCTTATATTAAATGAAATTGAAAAAAAAGTAAATAAATTTTTTTACCAAATAAATACAATGTTTATCTTATTTATATTCAGCAATGACTTTTTCCATTTAATTCTATTTATAAACATAACAAATAAAATATTTAACTCAATTCTGAAATAAATCATTCACTATTTATTTTAAAATTTTAATTAATTGTAACCATTCTCATTAAAAAGTCTTTTTAAAATAATATATTATTAAGAGATGAAATTTAAATTCTATCTAGAACAACCAAAAAATAGTCATCGATAAAATCATTATTAATAATGCATTTTTAGCCCCAATATTTTTTAAACTTAAACTAATACAACTTTTTTATGTAACATCTTTTTGGTCGCTACACAATAACTAAAAAAATAATTTTTATATTAAATTATCAATAATATATAATCCCTTTACAAAACTATCATTCAATATTGAGAAAGAAATAGTTGAGTTTTTAATTTCTTACATTTAATTAAAGGTATTTTATTAAAAATTGATTAATGTTGCGCGTTCTTAAGTTTTACATATTACTCCCTTCAATTCTTAGTATAACAAGAAAAATAAAAATAAAAATAAAAATAAAAACATTCAAATTAATAAAGTTATTAATTGCCACAACTTTTTGAATATTCTTTTAAATATACCTTAGTAAAAAATTCCACTGCATTGAATATACCCAATAATATTAAAAAGGAAAATTGTATTTAAATGAGGATAAAAAAATATTTTAAGCAATAAATACTTTTTTCTTAAAAGTGATGGCTTTTTTTTACAAACTGGGAATTTTTTTTGAAAAGTACATTCATAATAAGAATGAGAGGTAATAGAATTTACGTAGTATTAATAAAATGGTTTATTAAGAGGTTTTTCAGTTCCCTTGTTTTGTCCTTTTGTGAACACTTTACGGTTTGTTTTCTCTAATAAAAACGGTTTATGTTCCAATTTCCAACACCAAAGCTGAAAGCCAAAAGGTCAATTATTTTATTTTTAAAATCTCTGTTGTGTCTATTTATTTCTTCATGTTCACAGCTAGAAAATTCACACACATCTTACTCGGTATGTTTTCTGTCTTTTTTATCTATGTTGCTGATGCTGTTATGTTCTTATCACACACTTATTACAATTAATTAATTAAACTAGTGTTTATTTTACTAGATTAATTAATTAAACTAGTACTTATTTTGTTATATAATTTTTTGTTATGTTACATTTAATAGTAATCGAATATATTTATGATATTATATATGATGTCAATGTTTACAAAATTTATTTTGGACATGTTAAATATTGTTAGGGATTGAATATACTAACAATTGTATTTTTTAAATTTTATTTTGGATCATCAGATTAGTTCTATAACAACAGAATTGAAAGATTGATAAAAAAATTGAAGAAAATGGTTTTTAGTGTACCAAAGGTAGAAGATAATTTTGTTAATGAGATACAAAAATTATCAGCTACTCAAGAAGAAAAAGATGAGAAAAACAGTTTTTGTATTTCTTCAATTAAAATATCAGCTGGAAATTTGAAGAAGAAGAAGCTTCTCGTTCTTGATATTAATGGTCTTCTTGTTGACATTATTTCTCCACCTCCAAAACATGTCAAAGCAGATGCATCAATAGCCAGAAAAGCATGTAAGAAATTTTTATTTTAATTGTATTTTTATTTTATTTTTGTTTATTTTCAATGAATTAATGTGTTTCTTTTAGGGAGGGAAGCATGTAAGATTTTGTTGTTGTTGAAAGTTAATCTGTTTTTTTAATGATTGGATTGTGTTTTTGTATTTCAGTGTTCAAGAGGCCTTTTTATCTAGAGTTTCTGAATTTCTGCTTTGAGAATTTTGAAGTGGCTGTCTGGTCTTCTAGATTGAAGTACAAAATCATTCAACAACTTTTTATTTTATTTTTAAATTGTAGAATTAGTTAGTTATTGTTTATTGTTTATTAAGTCATGTGTTTAATAATTTTGTAGGAAAAATGTTGATAGTGTGATTGATTATTTGATGGGAGACATGAAACAAAAGTTGCTTTTCTGTTGGGTAAGTACTGAGCATCTAGAAAACCTTGTTAGACTGAGGTTTTACTCTGTAAAAACTATAGATTTTAACTTTTATTTTATAATAAAAAATACTCAACTTAAATATTGATTATTTAATTTCAATGGATCGGTGTCGCTTATGTCTTGATTTTGTGAATGTATATGTTTAATTAAAGCTTGTGAGATTTTTAGCAGCCATGTTGAGTTATGTCTGTATTAATTTTTTAGGGGTTTTCAATTGTGCATCGTTACTTCCATTTATTATTAGTAGTATATAGCCACTTTGATTGGAAATTAATTTAATACTATGAATTTACATCAACTTTGTCTGATACATTTGCATATTTAATGTATTTATGCTTGCATTTTATTTATCATAGTTTGTTTTCATTCTACATATGCTTGACAGGACCTGTCACATTGTACTGAAACAAGTTTCAAAACACTTGAAAACAAGCACAAGCCACTAGTTTTTAAGGATTTGAGGAAAATTTGGGACAAGTATGATCCTAATCTTCCTTGGGAGAAGGGTTACTACAATGAATCAAATACATTGCTTTTGGATGATTCTCCTTACAAGGCATTGCTTAATCCTGTAAATACACTAACTAATTCTTTAGTTATTTTTCTCTCATTTATCATGCTTATATTTAGCTATCATATAATTAGTTACATGTCCAAATTTATGTTTATGTTTTGATAAATTTTATTGTAGCCACACAACTCAATCTTTCCTCATACATTCAGCTTTGAGCATCAGAATGATAATTCACTAGGTATCGTACATAATTACCTGTATATATTGCTTGTTTAGATAATTTTATATACCTATTTATATAACATTCAACACTTCAAATTAAAGGTGTATCTAATATACAGTTAGATACTGACACATGTAGTTACATTCAATTACTTTAATTTTTTAAAATTATTATTAGTTTTGATGTGTCAGTGTTACTGTCATATTTGATAGTTGTGTGTTGTGTCATTTCTTATCTTGTTGAAGTTTGTACTCCTTTTCATGATCTCAAAAGCTTATGCCTTATGCTATGAATTATTAATAGAAAAATGTAATTTTCGACAGCGGTTGGGGGCGATCTACGACGATATCTTGATGGATTGGCAAAAGCTGAAAATATGGTGAAGTATGTTGAAGAACATCCATTTGGTCAAGAATGTATCAGTGAAACAAGTGATGCTTGGGAATTTTACCTCAAAGTTATCAATAGTCTTTCTACATGTCAACTTGAAAATTAAAAATGTGGTTTCTTTCAATTAGAATATGATCAACTTACTCAGACTGATTACTTTTTCATAGTTGTATATTAAATGCCCCTTTTTGATTATGGTTTTTCTCTTTATGGAAGGGCTGAAGAATTTTGAGAAAAAATCTTGTTAGATTGAATTTTGCAGAAAAATTTTCACAAATGAATTTGCTAGATTTCTTGTTTGATTATATATTTATGTATGCTCCTAAATTAAACTCTGCCTATATGTTGTGTTAATGCAACATAGGATTGGTCAAATCAGTTTCTTTAGTGATGAAATGGGTGAATTGAATATTGCAATTTTTGGAGAGGCACAAAATTTTCAATTTAATGCTGATTAGTGATTTATTTGCCTTAAACTTATGATATGAAGGTCATTTTTCTTGCATATAACTTATTCTATGTTCAAATTTGGGCTCCTTTTACCATGCTCCTTTTATTTTCTACATGGACATTGTTTGGTTTTTGAAGTCAAATTCTTAAAGCATCTCTATGCATTGTTCTTAACATTTAAAAAGAACTAAAAATAATTGTTAATTTTGAATAACATTGAAATAGTTGAATTGACATCTAACAAATTAAAATTAGGAGATAAAGATATATTTGAGAGAGTTGATATTTGTCTTGCATCCTTCTTGCTAATAAAATTATTTCTGTTTTAAAATTTTTTAACAACTTCATTGTTTGGTTGATAGGATTTTGAGTCGTGTGTGTGTTTGAGATTGTCCTTAAGTATGTGTTTGTATGTTCAGTAGGTATTTGAATGCTTAATAATCAAGTTAGAATAGTTTAGACTTTCTTTAGGTAGTTTAGGATTCTTTGATTTGAAGCACATTTTTTCTGTTTCTAAATAGCATAGGTTGATTTCGGATTAAAAATACAATTTTGATAAAATACATTTTCACACCGAATATATAATTGAGTTGCATAATAGATTATTTTCTTTAAGGCGTTTCACAACACTATCGAAAATTGTACAAGTAGAATCACGACATCCTCGAGATAAAAGAATTCAATTATAAACGGTATCCCATCACACAATGCTCTGTAGAAATCTTTTTAGAATTACATCCTTAAGTATGATATAAAAATCAATCGCAAATCGAATGAATTACGACATGAAGACCGCTCTATATCCAAAGGGATAGTAATATTAAAACTACTATAAAATCGAAGAGACTACTATAAAAATATCTACTCATAATGTAAGTCAAGTAGAAAATATAGAAGACAAAAGTTAAAACTTAAATCCAATTTTATCATGTTTTTCACCAAAGAATTCACATTCTTTTATATAGCGATATAAACTTTTCAATATGTGTAAATCTCCTATGTCCTAATCATCTCCTCATTTCCCCATCTTCTCCGCTCTAATGTTTTGGGATATAATTTCAGAACCGTAAGAAGATTTAGAACTTGGTATAGTAATCATTTGGCTCACACAATTATCAACAATTGATTTTTTAGCTATTTATTTTATCGGTTTATATAGATCATTATACCCTATTTTTTTTAACTAGTGTGGTAAATGTATATATTAAAAAATCAAATACAAAAATAATATTTAAAATTTATGTATTGAAATTTTCAAAAATTTAAAAATTGAGTTTTTTCAAGATAAAATTTAGTGTTTAAACCCGTATCATGTCTCCTAAGACTTTTTTTTCTCTATCTCTTTTATCGTGTTGAGAGGATCTATTTAGTTATTTAATTATATACGTAAAATTCATTTTCTTCTTATCATTTATCTTTAAAATATTTTTTTATCTCCTTAAAATGTTGGGAAAGAGAAATAGTAATGTTTCAATTCTTGTGTTTTAATTTAAGTGTTAGTGATTAATTTGACATCTACTACCTTTGAAATTTAAGTAGCCGTATTAATATCTCTTAATTTAATTATACTATCATACAAATTTAATACCTCTTTATTGTGGTAACTTTGGCTGTCAGTCTGTCACCATCCTAGAAAGTGCAAAAGACTTCCAATTGAATTTCATAGCTCTGCCAAATCAGAAAAAAAGATTTGATTTGGTTTGGCTTATTAATTTTTAAATATCTTTTTTCAAATCCATTCTTAAAAACTACTTTTAAGAAAAAATTAAAAACAAAATACGTTTAGTAAGTCTAGTTTTAAAAATTGTTTTGAATATGTGAAAGTAAAAAACCTTGTCTGGGAAGGAGGAGATATAACTAGCTTTACGGGGAAGAACTCATGTGTTTCTAATTGCATAACATTGTTTTAATTGCTTGTAAATGATTAATATTGTTTATGTATCAAAGTTTTTTTCTAAAGTTAAAATTGTTAAATATTACTGTCTTGCATGGAAAGAACAAATTCTCATTGTGTTTTGTAGTCCTCATTTATAATATCAAAGAGTAAATAGAGAAAAAAAGCAAAATATAACTTAATTATTTTGGGTTTTTACTTTTAAAACAGTATAATAAAAAATAGTTTTATAATTTTTTTTTGAAAAATAATAAATTCAAACAAGTTTTTAATTTATTAATTTTAAATAACTAAAACACAATTTCTAAAACTTAAATCAAACAAGGCTTTAGTGTTTGTATTTTAATTAATTAATAAAAAATGGTTGCACCGAACACATATCTACCTTGCACATGTAAGATATGAGAAATACTTTGCATATGTAAGGTAGAAAAGTCTGTCTTCTCATGTGACTTACTATAGGATAAGATCATGAAATCAAGGTTTAAAACGTCTCTCATCTGGTCAATCCCATTTTTAATGGTCACATCTTGGGACCCTTTTGGGTGTTAGGAAACTAAACAAATATAGAAATTTAAATCATAATTACAATACAAGAAAAAATTAAAAACAGTTGGAGAAAAACAATAACTATTATTGTTTAATGACAATTAGATAATAACATCGAGATAACAACGCTATGTAAAAATTGTTATAATATATAGATTTTTCTCATAAAATTCTCATGATATCTAGTACAACCACACTTTTCAAAGTAAATATTTGAACTATATCTCACAAGACTCTAACACAAAAGTATAAGAGAAAAGAATCAAATTATTTGTGACCGGTGCTAATTGTAATAAAAAAAAAACTAATTATATCTATAAGCTTGAGCTCTCTATTCCTATACAATTCCATGTAATATGATACTTTTTCAAATCCTCAATTTCAATAAAACATAACAATCTCCACCCTGATTGATATTGATGCATCTTCAATTTTCATTATCTACACTAATAAGAACTATATTCCACTTGAAGTTAAACCACTTTAAGAATTTTCATTTGAAGATAAGCCACTCCAAGAATTTCTTCTACATGTCGAAACCAAGATGAAAAATTTACGAGACAACTTCCATGTTGGTTTTCTCATTAAGTTATTCATCAATCAATATAATATATGTCAACCAATGTCAATGTATTGATCAACACCTTGTGTAATCCAAATATCAAGATTGACTTGAATTTTACACAAGTCAAAGTTTATTCTTCCATTAAATTTCTTTATAATTAATGCCTTAAAGTTTTGGGTGGAGATGTGGTGTCAATGTCTCTTAGGAATTAGGGAGTGTTAGCCCAATACTGCTCCTAACGCACTTTAGACTCCCCAACAAGTGGTATTAGGGCCATGGTTTGGCTTGGTAGGGAGCATGAGTGGATCCTAATGTTGGATCCTTGTATCGAAAGTCTTTCTAGCGGTGTAGTCAAGAGGTGAGTGTCGTTCGTAATAGTGGTGTAACTATAAAATGTAGAAGATTCACACTTGAGCAAGAGATTGTTGAGTTGGTTAAGTTCCACATTGATTATGAAAAAGCTAAATGTTAGATATATAAGAGAGATATTCATAGACCTAATATCTTAAGGTTTTTGGTAGAGATGTAGTGTTAAGGTCTCTTGTTATCCTATTGTTGTTCTCGACGCTCCTCCAGACTTCCCAATGGGAACTCCATTAAATGTGAGTAGATCTTAGTGTTAGCTCATTTTTTGAAGCTTTTTTTGTCTTAAAATCAAACTCTTTTTCCATCTTCTAGTTTTCATCAAAAAAAAAAAAATCGTACTTCTTATATACATCTTTACTCTCCAAGGTTTCAAGAAAGGCATACATTAATTACATTGTGTATTTCTGGTTTATATCCTTTCCACATTATGTAACGATTTAATTGGATATTTTTATAAATGTTTAAATATGATTTTAGTTCCAACAATTATAATGTTTTTTGGCTTTAGTCTTTATAAGTTTTTATGTTGTACTTTAGTCTTTGCAAATTCAAAAGATGTTGCTATAAGAATTTGATGTCATACACAACGCAACAAAATATGCCACAAGGCACAATAAATTATCGTCAAGACTAAAAACGATAATTTTTGAATTTGCAAGAATTAGTTCAAACACAAAATTTAATTGGGACTAAAATAAAAAAAATACTATAATTTATTACAAATATTAAAATACTATTTAAACCTTTTATAAACTACATGTCATTTCTCTCAAGTGTCTAGTGGGATTATCTTAAGATTTACTAGTTGTTGGACCCAAGTTCAGTTTACACATAAGAGTTTTGATGATAACAAAATTATTTTATGAGAACAATATATTTAACTTCAAAAAGTAGGAAATAGCATATGGTTAAGATTTGTAGAAGATTTGATCAAAATTTATCTACAACAAAATGTGAACATAATCAATCGAAATAATTTACAAATATAATCTGAACAAAATACTAACAAAATCAATATGAAGAATTTATAATCTCAACCTAAACAAAAAAAAAAAAGGACCATAATCAATTTGAAGAATTTACAAATGCAATCTGTACAAAATACAATTCAGAATTAAACAAAGACTAAATTGAAGTCCAAGTTTTCACTATAAATAGACACTCAAGGCTGAAGAAGAAAATCATCGGAAAAAAAAATAGTCTTAGAGTTCAAAGAGAGAAACACTTGTTCAAGTTAGAAATATTTTCTAAGTGTTCTTTTCTTAGAGTGTGAAAGTTATTATTATTATTATTATCAGCTTTGTTAGAAGCAACTACTCAAGTTCCAATATTACTAGGGTTGTCAGATTGTTAGGAGAAGATTTGGCTAGTAGGATCAATGAAGTTAGTTCCTCAAATGTCTGAGGTTGTTAGGGTGTTTAGGAAGATTAGCTTGGGGGTTAGGTGCTTTGTAATTCAAGGTATTTGAATTAGTGGGTTAAAGTCTTTTGAATGAGTGGACTATATGTAGTCAAGTTAATGGTGAACCAAGATAAATCTACATGTCAAATTATTTGTGCTTTTATAGCTTGTTGCCTCTAAATCCGATTGCTTCTACTTCATGAAAGTCACCAAAACTGAACTAATTTTTTTATTTATTTATAAATTATCAAAAAGCTATCAACTTTGGAAAACACAGTTCAACCCCATTTCTCGTGTTTGTACCTTCACTTGTCTTATATATTAGAATTACCAACTTCTCGAAAGCTGAAAATTTGTGTAATTCAAGTCTTCATTTGGGAATCTCATATGACAAATAAGAAGTAACATTACTCCATATTCAAAATTAGCGTGTTTGAGATCTGTCTTGCATTGGTAGCAAACCTGTTAACACTCACTTCTTATTTTTTTTTTTTATTGGTAGTATACTAACTGGCCTGGCCAACATGTAGTAGAGTGGTAGTGAGATGAAAATTTCAACCCATTTTTCTAATTTTGTTTGTCTTTTCTACCTTATTTTAGATAGTTAATGCAGGGTGGGGCTTGAAATATTGTTTTGTTAAACCACCCGTGTAACGTCTAATTTTTTTAACAAGAATGAAACAAAAATATACACAATGCAAATGAAACTAAAAATTTTTAATTCATAAATATCTAAATACTTACGAATTTAAAACAAATTTCAAGTGACACTTAATTAAACTATGACTCCGACTCATGACATTGAAGAACTGGTGAGCAAATCCAGATACTCTTCAGACTTTCAATGTTTACCTGCAACCTAGAAAACACCACCCTCAATACAGTGAGTATAAAAATTGGTAACATAGATTTAATAAAAACAATTATTGATGTTTCCTAGCCATGCTGGTATGCTAAGCATGAAAAATCCTTTCAGCAAACTATACTTCAATTTAAGATAATATGATTTCTTCATAAGCTACATTCAAATACTTCTTCTACCTCTAGCCTCAAATATTTCTAATACTTTAAGCCACTAGACATGAGTAATCTAATGACTTAAACTCAATATAACAAGTAAGTCATAAAGACTACATATGTTTCACCCTATGACCTCTACTTGAATTACCTATTTTGGTAAGATAGGACATAATTAAGTCTTTAAGTGGTGTCCCACTTACCCTTACTTATCCCTCACTCCCGTCATATATAGACGAATAGTTCATCTAGCGAGAATGAATCCTATATATATACATAACTATAATAATAATAATAATAATAATAATAATAATAATAATAATAATAATAATAATAATAATAATATAGTATATATCTAATGATAACATATGAGTAATCTCCATTCAAACCATGGAATATGCGCTTAACATATCAAACTTTCAAAAAAGAGTGTTATATTTAAGCTTTCAAATGCAATTCGTTCCACTCAAAAACAAGTTTCCTAGTTTAAGATATATATATATTTCAAGATGACTAATACAGAGAAACTCATAATACAAAACAATCTACTTCATAAAATCACAAAAATTTGTAAATTTAATATACTTATAAAAGTTTACAATAACAATGTTATAGGCTACTAGAAGTTGAACTTGAGAATTCTATTGGGTTTATTTCTAATTTATTCTCCAACTATAACAAACACATTAGTATGAACTTCCTAAACTAAACTTCACTTGAATAACTAACAATCATTTTTTATTAAATAAGATCTAAGATATTGGTATAAATATATGAGTTACAACAATAAAAATATATATTTCAAGATGACTACTGCAGAGAAACTCATAATACAAAACAGTCTACTTCATAAAATCAAGAAAATTTGTAAATTTAATATAAACTTATAAAAGTTTACAATAAAAACGTAATAGGCTACTAGAAGTTGAACTTGAGCATTCTATTGAGTTTATTTCTAATTTATTCCCCAACTATAACAAACACATTAGTATGAACTTCATAAACTAAACTTCACTTGAATAACCACTACAAGAAAAAAAAATGTTTTGCGGCGGTTAAAAATGGGGTTTGCGGCGGTTGAAACCGCTACCGTTTGATGTTTGCGACGGTTCTACAACTGTCGCAGATTTGTGCGTCTCGAGGCCAGTTTGCGACGATTCACAAAACCGTCGGCAAAATTTACAACGGTTCCTAACCGCCTCCAAATTTAGTTAAAACCGTCGCTAAAAGACACTCAAATTTATTTATTTATGAACAATAACTACAATTATCAACTGTCGCTATATTTATTTTGAGGTAGTTTAAACCGTCGCAAACCTAATAATTTAAAATAATAAAAAAAAATATGATACAATTTTTTCATATTTTTACTCAATTGAAATAAAAAATATTCATAAATACCATCCACATAATTTAAATACATAATTAATAACTATTCCAAAATATATAATTTTTTCAAAGGAAATAACACCAATTCATACATTGAAGTTAACTAAAACAATAAATAAAGTAGTTTAAATATTCAAAACATTAGTGGAGTAGCTAAAAATACAAAACAACTCCATCAAACTTAGAATTTCATCCAAATATCTAATTAGTCCCTAATGATGTTCCACGATCATCAGGTTGGTGGCTGGACTTAGATGAACGTCTACCATCTAATGGCGATTTTATGTCCATTGCCTGAAGAAAAAAAAGTATATATTAACCTCAAAGAATATGGATAAATATTTTCAAAACTAATTAACTAAATTTCTCTTATAGCAGCTATAAGAAATCTTTACACAATTGATATTTTTAATCAAAGACAAACAGTTCTCACAAGATTTTTAAATAGGTTTGCTATGAAAATAATTTTACCTGTTTGTCTCTAGAATTTTGCATTTGCATCAAGAAAGCAATTTGCTCCTTCAATATATCAACTTCAGAATCCCTTTTCTTAAGCATATCAATTTCAGCTTGCATTTTCTCCATCTTTTCATTAGAAAATATTACCCGATAAACATTCAAAATATAGAACTAGACCAGGTATATAGCACTAGACAAACAATATGTAATTTTAACGTTAAAAAAATAAAGAACTGGATATACCAAACTAGAGAACAAGTATATTAAAATTTTAATGCCACTGAGTGCATTAAAACCATTATCACAAACAAAAGGGCATGATATCAGCCAACGATATAATTTAATACCAAGCCAGCAAAACTATCAACAACTTACATGTGAAAAGTATAAAGTTGAAGAAGAATGGAGATTGAATTATTGAAAGCAAACATTGTTGAGACAAACTCTATAATTAAAGTTTTGATGAAAACAAACAAAAGTTAATTAAGAAAGTTAATCATGATTCTAAAAGTATTATGTTAATTTAACTGGTGTTTTTGAGTGGATGTTATTAAAGACAGAATCAACAAAAACAGAGGAAACACGATCATTTTGCAGCAAAACAGAGAATGATCTCCAACTTGTAGAATTGTTCATCACAGCATGTTGTTCAGAGTTTATCTACCTCGATAACAAAGAATCTGTCCTGGAAATCTATTCACATCTAATCAGTTCATGGCAAGAAACAAGTAGGACTCATCCAAGCTCAAAAAAGGCTATTTGATCTCAAAGTTAAAAGGACTCTAAGTTGGACAAAAGTCATGATAGCTTAAAGAACTTCAACAATTCAAATGTCAAGAAAGCTCAATCAATCTTGACATATAACAAGTAAATTACACAGGAAAACCAGGATGATCAAAACAAGAGCTCCAGAATGATTATTTAAGCTCCAGAACGTTCACTCAAAAAACCAGAACATTCTCCGTTTTCTGCACAATAACAGCAGACTTGCATCAGCTCTGTTTCAGCCTGCAATTCGTTTCTAATCTTCTCCAACTGCACTCAAGACTCAAGATGGAGAATGTATCATCAAAGAACAAATGAAGAAGCATTAAAGGCACTGTCAGAAAAGTACAGCATGGCTTTAAATGCTAAATCCAAAAGTAAAAAAAAGGTTATGTCATAGCATGAGTTGTTTATTCAAATGTACTGCCTTAAATCCAGGAAAAGCATGGCTTCTCCAACAGCTCTTTCATGCTTATCCTGTGCATCTCCAGTCTATAAATAGAAGGCCTCAATCAAGTATGAAAGCAAGAAATTCAAGTACTAAGTAATCAACCATATACAATCACTTAAAGCTTGAAATTCTGCAAAAATAGAGGAATCATTATTTTCTGCAATTCGCATAACAGTAACTGCTACACACTCACATATCAGCTGCGAAATTATCTTTAGATACTCTGTAAAGAATCTATTCTCAAACAAGAGTTGAGCAATATCAGATTCTGTCAAAATCAATCATTTGTAAAAACTCAAACTATAAGAGTTTCTTCATAGTTTGTTTTAGATTGTTTCCTATCAAGATTAGATAGGTGTTGTCATTGCTTTCTGGGTGGAAAGTAATAGAGGCTGAAATAGATCAAGGGTGATCTATACTAAATGTTGTAATATTAAGAAGGTTCTTCGTTTTAAACATCTAGTGGAAAAAACTCACAGCGTGAGGACTGGACGTAACCCACATTGGGTGAACCAGGATAAATCTGTGTGTGGTATTCTCTTCTCTATTTACTTATTTATTTATTTAATTGCTGCACTATATTGATAAGAGATAAACTGATTTTTCTGTTTAAACACTAATCAAGGAACGTTCTCTATTTTAAAGTCAAAACCAACAACGTTCTCCGTTTTCTGTTTTCATAACCAAGATCAATCTTGAGTTATTTTCTTAAAGTTTAACGGGAATTTTTAAAAGGGAAATTTACAATTCAAACTACCCTTTCTTGTAAATCAACGGTGTTACTTCAAACATGAGAATAAAAAAAAGTTTTTAGAAGAACTTAATGTGATTGGACGAATGCACAAACAAATAAGCACAACATAGGTATACCTTGATTTCACTAATAAAAAATACTGAAGTTTTGATCTTAAATAAAGTGACGGAAAAATATATCAGCCCTCCTTTACAAAGAGTATAATAACCCATAGATGAAAACTATCAGCTATCGTTTCAAAAAGAGACGGAAACTAATGATGATAAAAAAGACAAACAAGACACAACAAAAAATTAGGGACAAACAAGACACATCAAAAGTAACCATGATTCAAAGTAATCATAATTCTAAGATGTTATTATAATTCATTTCAAAACCAAATGTAATTTCTAGTCCAAAGTTTAATGACAGGAAAAATGATTACTCCAACCAATATAATGTGCAAAAAAAAGGGAAAAAGAATTGTGTAATGTTATTCAAACATAAAATTTGCCACAAATAAAACACTCACATTTTATTAAAAACAGTAACGTGAACCCCACTATATTTGGTACGGTATTTGTTTTTGTGTTCTATTTTATGTCAAATTTTGTGTTCTAATAATATTACTCATTTGCTGATTAGTTTTTGGATCTTTTAGCATGTATTGAATGGACAGGAGCAGTTTAAAGTAATATTATTGTTAACCAAACCTGTAAACACCCTATTACATAACCATTTAGCTAAATCAGATGAAGAGAAAAACCATAACCAGTTTTATTTCACATTTCTAGTTTCTCCGATTATATCTCCAAGACACAAGTCCATCATAAATATCATTGACATTGCCACTACTTTACAAGTTTTCCATTACTGGGGACCTTCATTCAAACACATATTGTTGCCTTCAAAGTTTCAAAGGTAACAAACAATCTGGAAATTATTTTTAAAAGCAAACAAACCAATCATTAACATATATCAAACAATCAAATCAGGAGAACGTTATATCAAACAGAAGGCGCATACCTGGCCAAGCTTGATTTCTCCTCTATTAGGATTGTAAAGCACATGAATGTTGCAAACCACAACTTTACGAGAATCTGTCAAGCTGCAGAATGCTGCATTTATGTTATATTGAGTAAACAAAGATATCTCTTCAAAAAAATATGAATGATAATTTAAAAAATTAAAAAAAAGCCCATAAGGCTATCAACACCTCAGTCATTAAAAGAAAAGTTGCAAGCATAACACAAGCAAGGCTCAATTAAAATTATCCCCTAACCTTGTGCACCAATCTAAATCTTTATGTCAGCACTTAGCAGCATAAAATATACCCTTATGAGTTGTGAACCTAAATAGTGTCCTCATTCTGATAAGATTTAAGGAAACAACAATAATCTTTTCATCCTCTAATGATGGTTGGATACTCTTAATGCTTACTGTTACTTGCTGGTACAGAAACTCACTGGGTTTGTACCCCAATACTTTCTCTTTTCCCCTCAAATTATATTATCAGTTGTCTGAACACATTTGAGTTAAGCATCACAATAAGCCAACATCACTCAACTACAAACCAATCCATATAAAGACACTAAGTTTGGCTACTCCGTTGTTTGTTCTGCTTCTAAATGAAACAATGGCTATTTCATCCCTTTGTGCCCCTTTATAGAAATTTTTACTTTATATACAACAAGGAATTTTGTTGAAAACTTCAAGTTAGACCATTATGGACAGAGTATTCATTTAGTTTTTTTTATTTAATCAAATTATGTAATATACTGTGTTCTACCAGTACCCCAATTTATAGAAAACAATATGTGATGCTTTTCATTCATTATGAATAATTTCAAAATTAAGATAACACTTACCGCACAAAAAAATTGGAACTAAATTGTTAAATGAAAATAAATGATTACCTTTGCAAGAGTTGATTTTGTTTCCAAGATGATAAATCACCTTCTTTTACAGAGTAGATTTCGTTTCTCTTCGATTTCGTTTCCTTCAGAAGTTTTAGGGTTGACAGATTTGGGGGTTTTCAGAAATTTTAGGGTTGTGAAAGAATGTGTGCGGGGCTAAGAAAGGAATACACGAGAGAGAGAGAGAGAGAGAGTGAGGAATGAACTTACAAAATCTGGAAAAATAAAACACATTTATGCCCTAAACAACGACGACGATTGATTAAAACCGCCATAGGAACCGTTGCAAATTGGTGGCGAGATTGAAAAACGCAACTCGTGTGCTTTATATGATGTAGTATGGTGGCGGCGGTTGACGAAAACCGCCTCAGAAACCGTCTCAATGTGAAGGTGAGGGCGGTTATTTCAGAACCGTCGCAGGCCAAGTGTCGCAAACTTAAAAAATTCTTGTAGTGAACTAACAATCATTTTTTATTAAATAAGATATAAGATATTGGTATAAATATATGAATTACGACAATAAAAATATAAATAAATAAATTATTAGTATAAATAAGAATAAATGAGATATACAATTTTTAGAGTGTTACAACTCGTATGAAATGCTATCATCATTTTTTTTTATAAACAAAATATATTAATGAAGTACTATAATATATGGTTGAACTATCTATCTATCTATTTTGATATTTCATTCTATGTATACCATTTTGATTATCCTGGTCATCATATGCAATGAATATATTCCTCTTAACCTTACTTGTGAAAAAATCTCAACATTGTTTTCTCTCTAGTGAAACTATTAGGTTGGATTGACAATTTGCCAATTGAAAATTTAGGTTGATTGATTGAATATTTTATTATTTACAATGATGTAGATTTCTTCTATATATAGGCTTCAATTTATAAGATAAAATTCCTTGGTAAGATGATGTATCGTATCATAATGCTAAAACCATGTATACCTCCTCGTCTAAATATGCTGACAACCATTTGATGAAGTTCACAACGTTTTGTCACTGCTACTGAAAGTATACATATTGTTGAAGTCTTCTCCTTCAACTTATGTAAAGCCCTTAGCCATGAGTCGTGCCTTATACTTTTCAATCTCACCAGCTGGTTTGTATTTAATCTTGAATATCCACTTGCATCCCACCATCTTTCTTCCTTGTGGGAGAGGATTCATATCCCAAGTATGATTTTCTTCCAATGATCTTAGCTCTTGTTTCATGGCTTCACATAATTCAGGATGTCTCATGGCTTGTGTATATGCTTTGGTGAAAATTTGGCGTAACTAACAAACTTGGTGACGTGCAAGAAGGGTTTATAGTAGTCATGTTGCAGTCGTAGTCTTTAAGGTAGCAAGATCGATGTCGTGTGTGTGGTTCAAGAATTAGGTTTTTGTTAGCATTAGAATGGTGCTCCTCATTTTGTCAAAGTATCGTGAGAGCACTCCTCCTCAGCTATAACATGTATATATTCAAATGTGGTCATTGATGAATATAAGTATATTGGAATTTGTGATCTTGTTTTGTGCATTGGAATTATAAGGATAAACATTCTCATGAAAGATAACATCACGAGAGACAAAGAACTCGCGTGTTTCCAAATTATAGACTCCCCGCCCTTTTTGACCTTGTGGGTTGCCAACAAACATGCAATTTTGTGCTTTAGGTGCAAAATTTTCATGTTGTTTAGCTGAGTTTTTTACATAGCGTAGACAACCAAATAATCTTAAATGATCATGACTAGGAATTTTACCTTACAACATTTTGTAAGGGGTGATGCGTGTGTTTCTATTATGGGGATTCTCTTAATGGAGATGCATGGTGTTGAAAGTGCATTCTCCCCAAAATCCAATGGGAAGGTTGGCCTCAAAACGAAGAATTCTTGTTTTGTTAAGAATATATCGTTGATTTCACTCAACATGTCCATTCTATTGAGGAGTAGTACCACATGAGGTTTCATGTATTATTCTCTCCCGGTGAAGGTATTTTGAAATGTAGAGTTTGTGAAATTCATCCCATTATCACTTCATATCATTTTCACATTGACATTGAAGTGTCGTTTAACCATGTTGCAAAATTTTCGAAGCATTTCCAAAGTATCATTTTGGTATTTCATTAAGTATACTCATGTAACTCTCAAATAATCATCAATAATAATGAAAAAATAGAGAGAACCATTATGAGCAGTAGTGTTATATTTTTCCCAAAAATCACGATAAATGAGATGGGAAGGTTCATCAACTTTATTATCACTAAGAGTAAAAAGAAGTCTACATTGTCTGGAATTATGTCCCATTTGTGAATGTCAAATGGTGGGTTGTTGTGTCTATGCCCCTGTTTTGTCTAACAAAAATCCCAGTGTACTAGGTATCTTGTAATTCAAAGAACTTAGCTTTGATGTTCCCTAATTTGCCACAATGATCGCATTTGGGTTTCAAATAATTGTCTTGCACCTTTATCGATCTCCTTTTAATGAATCAGATGAACCAATATTCATCTTCACATTCTTATCTTTTTTTTTTAGAGATGAATCACAACTATTCTCTTTGCAATTGATTGGAAACGTGATAGAGGGTGGGTAATGGGTCAGAGTTAAGGATTATGGCATTAACGTGAGTGAATTGATCATTGTCAAGACCTCCAAGAAATATATGAACACAATGGTCTTCCTCTTGTCGCGTCAAGAGTTTCGAGGCTCCATATTTACATTGCGAAATAGGCTAAATTCATTTAGTTTTTCAAACATACTTTTAAACTTGATACAATAATCAGTTATACTTTCATCACTTTCTTTTTCTAGCAAAAGAAGTGTGTGCCAAAGATGGTGAACTCTTGGAGTGTTGATTAACACAAAAAGTTCTTCTAGATCGAATCATATGTCCCTAGTCATGGATGTGTGTGAGATGTTTATGTGATGAGTTGGTGTTGGAACCAAGTTGGTTTTATACATAGAGTTTTGATGTTAACAAAATTATTTTATGAGAAAAATATATTTGATTTTACAAAGTATGAAAAAAGATTCTAGTTTTTGAATACAATCTAAACTAAGATTTGATTCAGATTTATAATTCAAGAAAATATTTAACCAAGTTGAAAAGAAGATATGATCAAGATTTGAAGAAGATATGATCAACATCTTATCAACAATAAGATATAAATTATATACAAGAGAATTTGATCAAGATTTATCTACAAGAAGATATGAATTATTTACAAGAATATTTGATCAGGATTTATCTACAAAAAGATATGAATTATTTACAAGAAGATTTGATCAAAGATTTATCTACAAAAAGATATGAATTATCTATAAGAAGATTTGATGAAGATTTATCACAAGAATATGAATTATTTCAAGAAGATTTGATCAAGATTTATCTACAAAAAGATATGAATTATTTACAAGAAGATATGATCAAGAATTGTTTACAAGAAGAAACACTCACAAGAAGCTGCATATAATTCATGTTTCGAAAAAGAAAAAATACTAAATTGGACTTAGTCATATTCCTACTTGTTAAAGTTTAAGAACTGGTCCAACATTATGTTTCCGCCTAGATCAAACCAAACAATAGAAGGAAGTTTCATTTGAAGAATTTACAAACTCAATCTTAACAAAATATGAACATAATCAATCTGAAGAATTTACAAACTCAATCTGAACAAAATACGAACATAATCAATCTAGAAGAATTGCTCAGATTAGATTCATAAATAAAGAATTAGCTAAATAACATATTATCAAAAACATCTTGTTCAGAATTATTTTTGAATAAGATCATTGTTTATCAAACTAGGAATAAAGACACAATTTAGAATCAAACAAGGACTAAATCGAATCCCTAATTTTATCCATCAATAAATACTCAATGATGAAGAAGAAAATCATAAAAAAATCAGAATTTTTTTTAAGAACTCAAGCTCAAAATTCCAAATTCATCTTAGAGTTCAAAGAGAGAAACACTTATTCGAATGAAAAATATTTTCTAAGTGCTTGTCTTAGAGTGTGATGGTCATTGTTATAATCAGCTTGTTAGAAGCAACTAATCAAGTTTCAAACCTTTGTATTCAAACTCGATAGTGGTGTTAGTGTGTCTTCAACAATCAGAGGTTGTCAGATTGTGTTGAGAAGACTTGGTTAGTAGAGTCAAGGTGTGTGTTCCTCAAAAGTCTGGGGTTGTTAGGTTGTTTAAGTAGACTGCGTTGGAGGATCAAGTGTTTTGTAATTCAAGTTGTTGAATTAGTAGATTAAATCATTCTAAGTGAAGAGACTGAATGTAACCAAGTTAGTGGTGAACTATGAAAAATTATTTATGCCACTTTATTCTTGAACTCTTTAGTTTTGTTATTGTTTCTATTCCAAGTAAATCGTCAAGCCTGAACTAGTTTAGTCAAATAATGAAAAAGTTATCAACTTAGTCAAACACAATTTAATTTCTTCTTATTTTTGCACCTTCAATTGGATCAGTGGCGTTGATGATCCACACCATGGCCATGGAGTCAACTTTTTCCCAACTCGAGAAATCCATTGAATCAAATTTTGGTTTCTTGATTCTTCCATTTATGAAGCCAAGCTTTATCTTCGCACACAAGGAGGTTTTTGTCTCCCTAGCCCACATACAGTAGTTGTCTCCTTTGAGGGTTACAACAACAAGCAATGTCCTTGGGTAATTAGGGGAATTCAAAGAAAATGTAGGATTTTGGGATAAAAGAGGGATGGTTTTTCTCCATATCTTTCTTTGGATCTCTAGGCTTGGAAGCTATATTAAAAACTTATGTTGATTGATCGAATATTTTCTGATTTACAATAATGAAGATTGCTTCTATATATAAGCTTCAATTTATAAGATAAGACTGCAACTAATTATCCTATTTACAAGATAATATAGCAACTAACTTAATAGATATTAGTGATAGAATTTGTTAAGTAACAAATTCAATTTTTCCATTCCCTAGATTAAGGATAAAATTGCAGCTAATTATCTTAATTACACCATAAAAAACCACATAGATTTTTTTTGAAATTACTGAGGATTCGTGCTGCACTTGTTGTTTTTCAAGAACTAGATAGTGTAAAACTTTTTCAATTAACATCATTAGTGAAATCTAATCTTTACATTAGGTCATGGCTGATTATATGAAAAATTATTATTAGAAGGCTTAGCGATTCAAATTTGCAAACCGCGTCACGTGATGCAGTCGTAATATTGACGTTGCGGTAGTGATCAAACAAATTATTTTTCTAGTTTACTTTGTCTTTAAATCATAAATTTAAAGCATCTTTTAAAAGATTAATGATGTAGTAAAGTGACACACAATTTATAATAAAATATTTCTAAAATATTAAAAATAAAATAAAATTTTGTTAATTATAATATTAATAATAATTTATCATATTTTGTACTAATAAAAAATAAATTCACGGCACAACCACTTTTGCTCTATGAGGTTGACTCAAAAGAGTCTTACTATTGTACAAATAAGTATCAAAAGAAAATTTGACAAAGGAAGGACAAAGTTGATCATATATACATGAATAGACAATAAATTATGAATAAGAAGGTAATTATAAATGTAGAACAGTGCAATTCTTTGCTTTTGTGTGTATTCTCTGTCGGAATATGTAGCATTTTTTAATCTAAAAAATATAACAAATAATTTGAAATTTATGTAAAATTTTACATGTATCTTATCTATATGATATAAATTTTCAATTTAAATTAAAAATATTGACAAAAACTAATAAAGTTAAGAGAAACAGAGAAGATTGAGAGAGAATAAGGATATGGATTGATAGGAATCAAATCCAAAAATATGCATTGGAAGTACACATATGAAAGACTACAAATTTGTTTGTGATCTGAAAGTATTCTTCTATAAACAAAATCATGGTTTTTCTGCCTTCTAAACGTGTACTTTTCATAAGGAATTGTGGTTGTTTAAAAACATATAAAAGGTTAGAAAAAAATATATCTTATCTTAATTTTCGAGTAGATGCTAACCTGCACATTGCATGATAGAATTTAATATATCAATGAGTATACAAAAACAAAAACTATATGTAATTTACGATAAATATTATTTTTAGAGAAGAATAAACTCAAACATTTATATCTCAAAAGATAGATATATTTTTGAATAACTATATACAGGCTAAGTTTGCTTTAGTATAAAAGAAAACATAAAACTTTGTTGACTAATACAAGTCATGCAAATTATTGAAATATGAGAATATTTATAAGATTTTGTAATTTTAAAGATGCAATCTTTGTCTTTAATTTTGTTTTATATATGGAATTGATTTATTCAAGTTTTTTGTTTTCATTGAAGTGATCCTTCCAATGATATTTTTTAAATAGTTACACATTTTCTTATTGTTAATGTTTTAGATTTAAATATAATATGTTATTCATTTTATATCATTTAAATTAGTTTGAAACATTAGATTTTATATTTATGTATCTTTTTGACATTTTCAATTTTGAATTGTGGTTTTTGCCAAAATCACAGTGATTGATCCTAATTCAATCAACCTCATTGTCAATTTAAATATACACTAAATGATATTGTGTATCCTGATGTGTATTATAATATTCTTTTATGAGTGATGATTTGTTAAAAATAATGTTCATAATCGTATTCAAAATATTAAAACAATTATTTATGTGTGTAAATATAGGTGATATATATAGAAGAAACACTACAAAACAAAATATAAAACAAAATATAAATATTTTAAGGTTCAAAATCTTAAATGATAATAAAAAAATTTATATGACAGAAATGTTTGTTACACAACTATTTGGTCAATTGAAAATTCAATACATAATGTAACCAAATTCTATAGTTACAGTATTTTAGATGAAGAACAGTTTTAATAATTTTAACTATTGTCTCATCTAAATAATTAGAATCGAAATAAATTTTCAAATAATTATTTGCTATAGTCAAGAAATTTCAAGAGTGAGTTACAAAATTATAGGTAAGAAGAGTTGGTGGATGTTTAAGCCACGTGAAGTTTTCAAGTAAATAGTGAATTGATTAAAAGGTAGTAAAATACTTAGAAGTTATTCATTTTCAAATATTTAATATTATTCATATTTATTTTATTTCAATTGTAATTTGTGTTTTTTTAATTATAAAAAAAATGTTATGAGAAACACATTCAATCTCATAGGAGAAAAACTTACCTCCTATGCATTGTGAGATATTTTTACCAATAATTAACAACCACGTTGAAATGAATTTGGCTTTTGCATTTCATAATATTTTTATTATCGGTAAGTTACTTGAATTAAATACAACATAGTGGTTAAAAAAAAAGATTGATCGTTATTGTGTATGTATTTGAACTTGTATTGTAATGTTTTATGGATATTGCATGGTTTGTTCTTTATGAAAACTTTGATAAATAATTAAAACATTTAAGTGTATTGACGAGACATTGAGTGATAAATTAGAGTTGAAGTTGTAAAATTTATAAAACAACTTACCTTAGATGGACAAGTAAAAGAATTTGCATTAGTAAAACAAAATAGAAATTGAAACTAGAAGACAGAATAAATAATGTGTTTGAAAGATATCATATAAAAAAATTTGTAAATCGACAAATATTAAAATATATAATATAAATAAAAATGAATTGTTCCGGATAAAATTTGAGAATGTAAGTATTTTAATATATTATAATATAATTGATAGATTAATTATTTTGGATATGCTAATGGTCCAAATATACATGTGGAAGAGGAACACATTGAAATATCAGGATTCAGGACCACACTTCTGCTGAAATGTATCAACCAAAAAGCACATAACCAACAATATATTGATGTGGTAGTGAACAAGTCCTCCAACTTTTTAGGTTGGTAACATATACAACAACGCTATTAATATTCCTTTTCCTATAATGTTATTCAATTCCTTTTTTCACAATGGCAGTGTAAGGTTTAAAATTTGACCCTTTAAAAGAATTCAACATATGTATTTATGTTACTCTACTCTGCAAATGAAATTCCTCAAAAATATAAGGTAAAATGTAGCACTCATGTAATAAATACTTCATCACCAAAATAATATAAGCCTCTTTTGCTGGCAAAATGAACTAATAATCAGGCACAATTATATTGGTAATATAAGGATTTTTTACCATTATATCCCCTTTTTCAAAAGCCTTTATCAAATTGTCCCACTTTCAAAATTTATTACCAAAATGCCCTACTTTTTAGGGTTAGTGGGAAAACTCTCCCTGGGGGAGCAACCTACTGAAGTGGCAAAATTTTCTCCCCTAGTAAGAGGTCGCATCTCCGGCCAGCGACCTCCCAAAGGGATTTTTTCAAATTCGTTTTTTCCTTGTTAAATAATAGTAGTTATTTTTAGATAATAATAATAATAACAATAATAATAATAATAATACATTAATAATAATAATAATTACTATTATTATTATTATTAATTATTATAATTGTCATTATTAATTATTATAATTGTTATTATTAATTATTATTATTATTGTTATTATTATTAAAATTTGTTTTTGTTAAAAATAATTATAATTAAAATAAGAAATTATTTTAATAATACATTAATTATTATTAATAATTATTATAATTGTTATTATTATTATTATAATTATTATTATTATTAATTATTGTAATTATTAATTATTATTATTATTATTAAGAAAATACATTAATAATAATAATTATATTAATAAGACAAATTACATTATAAATTAGATGTTGGCCTCATTACTGCTATGGTTGAGAGATGGAGACCAGAAACTCACACATTTCATTAGTAGGTGAGTGCACAATAACTCTGGAAGATGTATACTATATTTTAGGATTAAATGGTTCTGAATTAATAATAATAATAATAATAATTAATAATTACAATAATTAATAATAATAATAATTATAATAATAATAATTAATAATAATTAATAATAATTAATGTATTATTAAAATAATTTCTTATTTTAATTATAATAATTTTTAATTTAATTATAATTATTTTTAACAAAAACAAATTTTAATAATAATAATAATTAATAATAACAATTATAATAATTAATAATAATAGTAATTATTATTATTATTAATGTATTATTATTATTATTATCTAAAAATAACTACTATTATTTAACAAGGAAAAAACGAATTTGAAAAAATCCCTTTGGGAGGTCGCTGGCCAGGGATGCGACCTCTAGGGGAGAAAATTTTGCCACTTCAGTAGATCGCTCTCCAGGAAGAGTTTTCCCACTAACCCTAAAAAGTAGGACATTTTAATAACAAGTTTTGAAAGTAGGGCAATTTGATAAAAGCTTTTGAAAAAGGGAATATAACGGTAAAAAATCCGTAATATAAATATTTTAGAGTATTTGCAACGACATTGAAATTATAGTGGTGGCCACATCATAGGTAGTTTCTATCAATTTATTGTAATATAAAGATTTGCGATGTACTAGCAATTGTAACTTAGAATAAACACACCAACATTTTCGTCATTGCAATTGTAAAATTTTGTTTCAATTTAAGCATTTAAATTTACAAAATAATAATTTAGTTTCTTAAATTAAAAAATATTAATTATTTTCAAATTTTGCACTGTTACAATTGAAAAAAAAAAAATTATCCAACAAAAGATTATTCAAATCAATATATATTTCATTGATTTTAATAGATAGTTTTACCAAAATGATATTTTGAAGAAAAACTTAATCTGATTGTTACTCTTTAATTTAATAAACTAATTTGTTATTTTATAAATTTAAAATACTATTTATTCGAGAATTTCATTTCAAAAATCGAAATAGTTAGTTTTCTCAATTTAAAATTATACCAATAGAGTATAATTTCAATAAGGTTGATTTGAGGGTAAGGTCCCTAGTTGGGATTTTTTATTTATATATCTCTTTTTTTTTTTTTTTTTTTTTTTT
>JBBPBS010000629.1:92130-107195 GCA_037974835.1 Cicer judaicum | reverse complement strand
GGGGGGGGAGGGATTATCAATTTTTTTTTATATTGCAGATTTCTAATCTAGCTATACATATTTTTTTAAAAGGGTTCATCATGTGCTTAATTGACAGTTTTACATTTGTTTTTCTTCATTTATAGTCTTATGTTCATAAATATACAAGCAGAAATACAGATAAATGCATATCACTGATATCAGTATAGACTTTCACAAGGTTAATGAAATATTGCAATAACTTTTATATATTTTTTTTGACAGCATAACTATTACATATTAGTGCATGATTTTAACACATTTTCAATGTGTAGAATGGTGAAGTCTAGTTAATTTGTGATGAATATGGTTTGTCTATAAAAATAAAAGCCAATTTTGTTCTGAAACCGACAACAACTGATCTAGGAGGCTTAGATAACCAGTTGGCAGTATCTTTTCCTAGGATCTGGCCCTCCTAACTATAAAAAAAATAAAGTGTAGCAAAGTCTTAAGATGTCAAAACATCAAATTCATTTTTATGACTATGAGCACAGTATTATCTTGTGTATATTCAAAAAATTCTATGCACGTATATCTTTTTAAGTTAGATTAGATAGAAGTATATAACTTGTGAAATGACTATACGGCTGGCTCAAAACAAGTTTAGTTGTTCAGGTGAAAGTTAGGGGAGATGTTTGAGTGAATAAGAGTCTCATGTCATGTTTATGGTTCTTCTTAACTCTTAAAATGGAAGTGTGCCATAAAATAGAAGTTAGTAGACTGTTGGAGTCTGAGTTGGGTTGCATGGAGAGTGGAGAGTGGAGACCTCTCAAAACTAAGGGGCTTTAGCTGATAACTATATAAATATTAACAGCAATACACCCCTCAACATGTCTAATATTCTTGCAGCTGCCTATACTAACGGAACAAATAACAATTGCAATCTAGCGGGATATAAGGAAAAAAACTTGTGTCCTCCATTTGTGTGTAAAATGAAAATGTTTGAACTTTAGCACCAACCGTGGACACTTAGAGTTAGTATTGTATGAACCGAACAAATTGTACAAATTGTGGAAGTTCCACATAGATGATATTTTACACAATGTTAGTGTCTATAAGATGAATGTAGGGCCTCCAAAAAAATATCCAACTTTGTAAGCAGAGAGAGAATACATATAAATTGACTACTATACATACGTGCACCGGCAGCTTGTGTGATTTTTGTGTGCGTCTCGTCTTTTCTTAATTGTCATAATAATCATATATCATAATTTCTAATGGTCGTAAGTACTATACTTCTTAATTGTCATATTAATCATATTAAAGGTGTAATTTTAAAATAATTTTCTACACTACAATAAAATGTTGTTACAATTTGTCATTGAGTTGTTTAATCTTAGGAACATGGTGGTTAATAATTTACATGTACAATTTTCAACAATATCACAAAACAACTTAAAAATGAACGATCTAATCTACGACTCAACTCATTAATATATTCAATAACTTAAACTTTAGTTTCAAAACTGTTTTAATCCAGAAACCACAGAAAATGACCTTTCATTCAAATTTGATTGCTTTCAAGATTCCTTCTCAATGGTGCGATAAAGAAAAAGTTGTGTTTGTGTTTTATAGGCTTGGGCCTGGCACATATAATGAATTAAAAAAGTGAGCTTGGATTGAAAACCTTTCATGCACTCTTTCCTTCATAAATACTAAGAACCAGGTCGGTTATGCACTGCGCCCATTTTGTGGAATTTCATTTCTTTTTCACTTTGTCTAGAGTCCACACATCTGCAATTACCACAAGATGAATATTTCTAGCACACACCCATTGCAGCTCTGTTGGTGACAACCCTTTGATCAACGCATGTGAACTAGCGTGCCAATGGCTCTTTTGGTGGAAGTGATGACATGATAAACTACGTATTCTGGATCTTTGTTGGTGCCAAGAAGTGTGTAGGTTGAGACACGATAACTCCATCCTTCTTGTTTACTGTCTTTTTCTTGTAGTCAACACCGAGTAGATGTTTCGGTCTGTTCATTCAATCAAACCTGAGTTATGCCATTATTACGTAACCCATGAGTTAATTATTCATCTCCGTTTTATATTTTCACCTTAAGCAGCTCTATTTATTTTGAAATAAGGATGGTGAATATTTATGGCTGCAATTTCTCAAAAATAATATTAATTTAAGATATCACTACAATTTTGATATCAGGCATCAATGTTATGTCCATTGCTCAAACAGATAGCCATCACCATACTTGCCTTCTTAGGAATATCAGCAAAACCCAACATTCCTTTTTGGTTTTCCTTAATTCTGCTAAGTTGCAAACTGTTGAGAGAGAAAGAGGAATGTTAATGCTAACCTTAATTCTGCAGTGTTGCAAAAAGTTTAATATCACACGAACAGATAAGTTCCTACAGACAGTTGACATTGATCAAAATAAGATAATGAGAGACTCAGACGAGGGTTAGTATAACAAAATATCACAGAATTCGATGTTTACTACCACTTCCTTCTGATTGTGTTTGGAACCGAGTTGAGATTAGCCTATCTCGTGTACCAAAGCATATTTTACTGCAAATTCACGAAGCTACAAACTGGAGTGGTGGCGTTACACACATCCTAGCCGTGAATCTTAACTTTTCCCAATACACATTTCATAAATAACAAATTGCTCCAATTTAGAGTGTTATCAAGATGTGCTTACACGCCTGGTTCAGAGAATGAGGCTCGATTTGCATTTCATGTCCATAAATTTTAAGAGAATTCTTTAATCATCAACTTCCTTAAAGCATGAGAATGCCTTGTGAAACTTACTGAATGAATGTGAATGATCTATCAGTACATCTGGAAAACAACAAATTGCAAAAGCAAAAGGGTGACAACAAGGGGCATAAACGGAACTTCTGAGATATACATGAAAAAATTCATTGCAAGACATTGGTATGGATGTTAGAATAGCGGAAGACATCAAAATCAATCAATATCAGTATTTAAACATATCAAG
Source organism: Cicer judaicum (assembly GCA_037974835.1). Classification (NCBI taxonomy): domain Eukaryota; kingdom Viridiplantae; phylum Streptophyta; class Magnoliopsida; order Fabales; family Fabaceae; genus Cicer; species Cicer judaicum. Next base: position 104,219 of record JBBPBS010000629.1, on the reverse strand, counting down.
ATCTGAGATGCAAAAGCTGAAGAAGCAATTATTTAGATTAAAAAGTATCAAATAACATGTTGGATCTTGTATTGTGGGGAGTGCTGCAATAACTTGAACAAGAAGAAGCTGAAAGTAAAGTTGATGAAGATTGTACAAATAAACTCTAGAGTGTGTAGATCACACTAAACTTTAGGTTCAATTTGCCCCACCAATCTACAGTCATTGGATGCAAGTAGGATGACCGGCGAGGCGAATCTTCTTTACAATATTTTGGAAACCTTGAAATGAATTGAATACTCACGTCAAACTTATCGATCAATGATATTTCACAGAATAAAGTTTCTTCATTTACTCTCGTGCACTAGAGAAAAGAATTATTTAGAAATATTGACATAAATTTGACTCATAGAAACATGATTTTCGAATTTTGTTTATAGAAAAACTCATATCACTTGGTAAAGAGAACCAACTATTCATAAAGAGTTTCTACAATAACTACTGCAAACAAGAATACATGAATAACATTTGAGTTTTGACACAACCATTACATTGGTCCAGTGGCATGCACGCTAGCCCATTCATTGTGTTGATCCGAGTTCGATTCCTGATGTGGACACCCCCTTTCATTTTTTTATATTTTGAACCATAACTATAACGAATAAAAACTTCAAAAACTACCCACATTAGAATTTGAACATGCAACTATATGCGTACACACAGCCATTGCGCCAATTGATAAATTGAGTCAATTCAACTTCATTAATTTCATTTACTTATTCCAAACTTCTAAATTTATATTGTGAAAATTCCTCTCACATAACCAACACATGATTACGCACACACAACTCTAACCATCCATCACACACTCATCTGCACATTATAAAAAGGGGCTATCACATCCACATGGTCCAAAGACAGCTTTTTCTCAATTTTGAAAACAAATCGGATACATACACAGTCAACTCTGCCCAACTCTTCACTTTCAGATTTTTTACTTCAAACACTGCCTCTCATACACTTTAGTAAGATCATACACTTTTGACAACAATGCCTCTCATACTCTCACCTTTGCTATAAGAAGTAGTGGGGTAGATAATTTTAATATGCTAAATTCAGTAAGATCATACAGAGTACTAACAAATTTCAATAAAAAGAATCATAAATTGATCTACCAAACAATTGACATGAACATACCTGAAAGATTGTTAAACTAGGAACATGTCTGAGCATAATAGTAACATCCTATAATGCCCATAAGCAGACAGTTAGCTAGATTTCAATATCCCAGAAGCAGTTTTCCTGATATTCTCATAATCAAGTATACAGATTCTAATAAACCAATCTATTTTACAACTGAACAAGATGATCTGGGTTTTCTAAAGATTCCCTCAAAATTTTCTCGGCTCTTCTTTTCCTGTCATCCTTCTCGTCTTCCATCGTAAACCACGGCAATGTATGTGTATGCTCCTCTTTTTGTGGAACCAAACCCATGGACCTTCCTAAGAATTTTCTTTTAGTCCCAACCTTAAAGCATACAGTAGGCTTCTCTTTGACAGGAAATTTTGTCTGATCTTCCTTGGAATCACAGTATGTGCTATTTATCGCTTCAATTGCTGGAGCAAAGGTCTCCAATACTGAAACGGGTTCATTTTCAACAAAATTTTCCACAATGGGAACATTGGGAATATCAGAAGCTGCATTATTAAAGAATTTAGCTGGAGGGGCAACAGAAGCAACTTCCTTATCCTCAATTTTCAAAGGTGCAGCAAGGAAAGGGTTACTTTCTTCTGCTACTCTCTTTGCCTTAGCAACTGCAGGATCAATCATGGGGGAGTTTTCAAACTTAGTTGAGACTGCCTGCTGCTGCGAATTCAACAGAGACTGATCCCCCTTGCCATTCTCTCTTTCATGCTCATAGTTGATAGCACGAGGTTCTGTCCCTCTTCCATTCACCATAGGTGACTGCGAATAAGTTTGTGGATCAGGGAATGCAGGCAACCATGCTGGAATATGATCATCGGGAGGCTCTTCTCCTCTTTGCAAAAAACTCGGAGGCAGCACCCGTTCTTTCACAACTGGAAACGGAGGAATTGGATGTTTAAACATAACTGGCTCAACCTCATTAACAAACTGAACGATTTCCCTTACAACACCTGAATCTTCAAAGCAATGATCAATATCCGAAGCACCAGTAAACCCCTGGGCTGACCCTATATCTTCCAACCCTTGAATGACATCAAAAATATTGCATTCATTTCTACCAGCTAGATTAGCACAACAATTCGCGGACTTCCCAATGTTCAAAATATACCGAGCAGTAACGTCCGATAATGCCTCGAGTGCCGACTGCTGAAATACTTGAAAACCCTTACTCTCACATACTTGTGCTACTGCAATTTTCGCAATAGCTTGTGCAAATTCATCACCACCACCACCCACTTTCCTCCTCTTCCATGTGGTGTTAGGTTCTTCAATCTGTTTTCCAGTCTTCCCACTGCCATTGCTCATATTCAGCACTTCATATCACTCGAAAACCCAACAAAACATTCTCGAAATCACTATTTTTCTTCATTGCTCATTCCCAAAACTCACCAATAACTAAATCTCACCAATGTCACTCCTGAGAAAAATCCCAATAACAAAAAAAAATCAAACATCAGATTACACATAAAACTAGCTCAATGCAGAGATCACAACTTTCACGATTACACTAGTATATCAATTTCGAAAAAACCCTAACTCATCTCAATTTGAATGAAAGAGAAAAATTTTAAAAATTGAAAATGTAAAATTGAAAACAAAAATGGGAAAAAGAAGCTTACCAGTGATTGGAAGTTCTTGATTAGATCTAAAGGCGTGAGGTGAAAAAGAATCGGTTCGGAATTTCGGAGATGGTGAGAGTGAGTGTAGGATCGAAAGAGAAAACTGGGAAATTTAGGGTTTGAAGTTAGGTTTTAGGTTAAACCCTTGAAAACCCTTTGGATTCGATGAAAAAAATTTCGAAGCTAAGAGAGAATGAGCGGAGTTCAATTTTGAAGGAGGATTGCGCTCACGGACTCGATGCGATTTTGAGATTTGAACCCTTTTTATATATTAAAATTAATTTAGAGAAAATGAAGAAGTAATAATATGGAAAAACAACTGAAAACGCTGTCGTTTTATGGTACTATTCTTACGGAATTAGTATCAAATTTCAAACTTATTACAAAAGTAGTATAGGTTTAAAAACCATTATCAACTTTTTGTCTTTTTTACTTATCCAATGTATTCATTTTTTATTTTTAGCTTAAGCAAAGTTGTCTTTAATATGAACGACTTACATGATTTTTATTAATTTTTAAATATTATGCCTTTTTTTACTAATTCAATATATTTAATTTTTTTTATTTTTTAGTTTAAGCTATTTATTAAGAACAACTTACATGATTTTTTTAATTTTATTTTAATGATAGCATATCTTAAAAGGAATGACTTGCTTGGTTTTTTTTTAATTTAAAATAGTATATTTGCATATTTGGTTCACGACTTTTTTTTTTAATTAAAAAGTAGAGTACCACTTTAGTTTTTATTTAAATAGAAACATATTAAATTATTAATGACTTATTATTTTTATTTTTATTATAACACAAATTTTAAAGGGAAAAACACAAATTTTAAGTATTGGTGAAATTCTAACACTAATTTGAACATAAACTTTAAATATAATATTATTAAATATATGATTAAAATAGTTAAGGCATTTCACTTGCCTTGGACATTAAAATTAAACATGCATTATCTATCGTCTCCGTCGTTTCGACAATACATTTTCTTATACATATTTTTGGTAGAGCTATATGCATTACATTATATATTCTATTTATATTTAGTCCATCCTAGTTATATCTAGGGATGCTACCATTGGTCTAATGGTTGGACCTGAATATAACGACCAATTAAACGCTTTATTGTCAAGACGATGAAACTCATGTCTATCACGTGTATGATTGTTTTTGAAAAAATCAAATTTAATATAAGATTTAAATTTATTATTTAGTTTAAAAATAGTTATAAAAGTAGTTATAAAATTAGTTATGAGTAAATAATTGATTTCGAGTTAAGTAATTGATTTTTTTATTAAAATCGATTAAAATTTGATTATTTTTTAATATTTATTTTTAAAAAATTATTTATTCATAATTTAAAAATTTGTTATTTAAAAAAATTGATTATCTTTACAAAATAAAAGCTCGATAAAAAACATACATCAACCATACAATTATTTTCTCTTGTGATTAAAATTGAATACGTTCAATTGCTTATAATAACTTGTGATTAAAATTGATTTATTACTAATTTTGTTAAGATCACCAACTTTGACTCATACTAGTTCAATAAATTGCTTATTACTAAAATCGTAGAAAATACAAACACTTTAAAGTTTATTCAATCAAATTTAATAATTATTGCATCATAATAAAATCGTAGAAAATACAAACACTTGAAAGTTTACTTCCAAGACCGAGATTCACAACACCACCACCACAAGATTTAGTAAATTTAAAATATCTAATTTAATATATTAATTTTTGCCTTGATCATTTATGATTAAGTTAAGTTTGAGCAATATCTAAATCTCAATATCATTTCCAGCATAACATATTAATGTAACATTTCGAAAAAAATTCATCCTTTAAAAATTAGTAATTTAAGAAATTATGTTCAAAATATTTAGCCTATCATATTTTCCTCTTTCTCAATAAATATTAAATATTTTAATTAATTAACTAGTTATCATACATTGTAGTTGGTTAGTAATAATCAATTGATTAAATGAAGTTAGTAAAAAATTATCGAAATATGCTGCCGAAAGGTGGAAGATCGGTGGGGTGATGGTAAAATCAGAATTGTTTTGGAGATTTAGGATTTTTGGGAGTTGAATGGACAAAAACCGGATAATGATCAAATCCAAATATAAAACATATATGGGTATCAAACCGGTTGATAAATAAATCAAATTATAATCATATTATTTTAATCGGATATTTAAAATGGATTTGGATTCAATTTTTTATTTTAGTCTCATAACTGAATTTTTTGCACAACCCTACTATTAATGTAGTCTAGTGTGTGGATCGAGTCAATATAAGTATTACAACTTATATTGTAATAAGTGTGTTGTAATATTTTAAATTTTATAATAAAATTATTTTATTAATGAAATAGGATTTTAAAAATTAATTTAATATTAAAATTATTTTAAAATATATATTGATTAATTTTAAGATTGGTTTTCGTTATATGTGTACACCCGTACTTGGAGGAAAAAGAGAAGAAAATTGATATGGTGGTTGATAACTGTCTCAAAAAACTTTATCCATTTTTGTATAAATTTCAGTGTTGTTTCGTTCATTTTATTGATCAATTAAATACATTGTTTCAAATTTTAAATAATTGCAATTTCTCTTTAAGATATTTTATTTATCCATTGATGGAATTCGTTATTTTGCACTGTTTTTTTTTTGCCGTAAGTCTGATTTGAGTGAAACCAACACCAAAATCATATGTGAACAATGGTTATATCATTCGCTTATTGTTTTTCAATTTATGATAAGTTTATTTGACTCAATTTCAAATTTGACCATTTTAGAGTGGGTTATCATAATTTATTTTGATGTTTACTCAAAAACTGTCAAGTTAGATTGATTGAAGGACAAGCAGTCAAAGAACCAATGCTTTTGCTTGTGGACTCGTATTCACGTGTGAAAACATTGAAATAAGATAAGGGGTGAGAGACCGTTTGACTTCATGAGTATAATATATTGTGAGATCAATAGAAAAATATGTATGTTCCAACGATTCATCTAGTACTCGCTAGATACAATAATAGTCATTTGAGGGATAAATTAATTAATGTGAAAATATGAAAATTGTGAGATTAAAATGTGAAATAGAAATTATATTTAGAAGATGTTGATTGATTTAATTTCGTTAAATGTGTAGTAATTGATATTATTATGATATTGGGTGTCGAATGAATTTCATGCATATGTTTGATTATACGAGTTTATATGACATGATAATAAAATATGGATGTATTGTATAATATAAGTTTATGTGATGTGACATTAAAAAATGAATGCATTATGTTAAGTTTATGTGATGATATATGATTGATGATAGTGGCGTTATAAATTTGTGATAAGTTTATCTGATGATGATAATGTGTGATTGATGATAGTGATGTTATAAATTTATAATGAGTTTATGCGGTGTTGACGATGATGACTTATCGTACAAGTGAATGCTTCAAATCATGGCAATTGTTAGACCTTTGAGGTATTCAAGTCGGAAATCTTTAGTTGCCTTAGAGGTAGCCCTCTAAATATTATAAACTAACATAGAATATAAATTTACCTCGATTATCGCATATATGTTTAGGGTGTAGTACCTCAATTTTGTCTGACCAGTTAAAAATAATTCAATAAAATAATAATAATAATAATAATAATAATAATAATAATAATATGTTCAATAAACATACAATTATATTTATCATTATTATCAAGGTTTGGCAAGTAATAACAAATTGATTGTGTCACACACAAACATCAGAATCAAAATACAAGATCTATACAAATATATTTAATGTCTTAACATATACAATTGAGATGTGAGAGTTCAACTTCAATCAATTCTACAAGAAGTAAAAAAAAATGTCACCATATGAAAGTCATTGGAAGTTCGAATTAATAGATAGAAAATATAAATAATAGATTACATCTTCTTCTAAAATTCAACTTGGTGCTCTTTCCTTTCAAATTTTTGTCTTCTCTGCTTTGACGAATTGAAGCTTCTCAATAGATATTGAACTCCTACATAAAGAAAAAATAATAGCGTTTCATTGAAGAGAAAATGAAAGTTATAGTATCTCAATTTTATCTCACCAATTAAACATTTTTAAATCCATTATTATTATAAAATCTAAAAAAAATCACTATTTTTCTAAATCCATCATTAATTCACATTACATTACACCAAAAACATTATAAAATAAAATATAAAAATGTACTCCTGTTGCGTAACCCTTCCCCTTTCTTCAACATTCTTCTTTTTCTTTATTTGTCTTAATAAGGTTATTATTTTCACTACTTATATACATAATCAAAAAGATAAGTCACATGTTTCCCTAATTATCTAAGGTTGCTTGGTTTTGTTGCAAAACAATAAATAAAAAACCAGAACTTGATTTTATCTATGAACACAAAGATTCATCATTTTAGTCTATAAATTGATATAAAAAAATCAATCAAAGGGAGACTATTTTGGGGAGATCTCATACTAAAAGAACATCTAAAAAGAAGAAGAAGAAGAAGAAGAAGAAGAAGAAAACAAGCAAAGTAGTAGTACAAAAAAACAAATAAGAGGAAGAGTTAAGATATTTTATTTTCCTCATATTTATGTTATAATCACTATGTTGTTATACAAATGTAATGTTTCGATATAAGATGAGTTAGAATGAAAAAATAAAAAACTTTATTGTTATACAAATTTAATGTTATGATCAATAAAGGTATAAACAAATAAGATAAGTTATGAAGAAAATAATAAAAAGTATAAGATTTAAAATTCAAACTTTCGACGACGACGTCGCTGTTCCATCATAGTTGACCTCTTGATCTCTTGACGTCGCTGTTCCATCATAGTTGACCTCTTGATCTCTTCCCATTCCTCTCGGTCTCCACATTTTCTCCTAGTCCTCTCCCTTTCCCTCTAAGCCTCCTTTTTTATTTATTTATTTATTTATTTACATGATAATAATTAAGGTTATCGTAGTTAGTCATATATATATATATATATATATATATATATATATATATATATTATCTCCCGTTTTCTTTAATTTGTTTTTTTTTATTAATTTATATTAGAATTGGTTTTTTAACTTTAAGCTCATTTGTTTTTCTATAGTTTTATGCATTTAGCATTTATTTATTTTTTACAATATAAGTTCAATTTTTTATATGTTAAAGTTAACTAATTTCTAATAAATATTAAATCTTCTAAAAAAAAAATACAAAAAAATCTTTTATACAAGGTTAACTAGATGTGTCATCTTTTTAATGGATAAATTGTCATGACACAAGTTGTACAACTTGATAGTTCTGAAATTCATTTTTATAAATTCATCTTTTTATTCCTTGAAGTGTTTAGATACAAGTTGTACAACTTGAAAGTCTTAAAAAAAAAATTCGCATTTCAAAATAATTATTCAAATCAAGCAATCTCATTTTCCGTCTAAACAACATTTTTTTATCAACAACAAAACTCACTTTCTTTAAAAACAATCAACACACCGCATTTTTTCTATTCAAGACCAACGTATCTTTGATTTTTCCATTGCATCAGAAGATACGTAGAAGCAAGATCACACTCTTGTTAAACATAATAATAAAAATTTATTTTTCTTTTAAATACATTTATATCTCTATATTATTAAAAAAAATTATATTTGGATTTTAGCGAATGTCGTAGGGTGCTAATATCTTTCCTACGCATAATCAACTCCTGAACCCAAAATTTGGTTTAAAATACCATTTTTTTTCTTCTTTTTTTAAGGGTTTTTCAATGTTTTCTCGATTTTAAACTAAACTTTAGTGGCAATTCCATTGAATTCGAGAAACACTCGAAATTTTAAGACGCAACAAGGGGATATATGAGGATAGAGGAAATTTGAACTGTCCATCCACTTGTGTGGTAACATAGTATCAATCCTCATAACCAAGTACTCCATTGTTAAATGGTACTAAATTGTGAAGGAGTAGAGTCTAAGCTCATGCATAACATTTTATTTTCTTGTGATTGTTTTGTTGTGATTAATGTGTTTTAAAAGTGATAATAGTTTCTCTTAGATGATTTGATGCATATTATAATGAGATAAATATTTTACTTGAGTGACTTGATGTTATATTATATATAATGAGATTATGTGTTATGATACGGTCTATTATGATTATTTACATGTTCTTCTTACTTATATTATACTATCAACATGATTTTGAAAATCACCTCATGCGTTTGCGAAATCAAATTATTATTGGTTAATGAGTCTTGACGTTTAAGTTTTGAAGAACTCCCGCTCTGATAGGTGATACGAAAGATGAAAGTTATAAGTTGTATTTTACCTATTTAATTAGAAACAACTTATAATAAGTACTAAGTTTTTGAAATTAATTAAGACATTATACTTAAATCACGATTATTGGGATTGCACTTTTGTACTGAAGAATAAAGTCTAAAGTATTTTATTTGTATTTTGAGAAATATAATATCCTAAGTAATTTATAAAAGTTTTTTTTCTGAAATAGTTTTTATTTTTCTGCTGCAACTTTTTTTATAAAAATATAATAATAAAATTCTTATGTACATTATTTTAAAATTTTGGGTGTCACACTCAGGATACTGTTACATGTGAACAAGGACATCTCAATGCTTAAAATTCTCATAGACACACCACCAACTATTCAAATTAACTTTGCATATCATTATTCATCGCCTAGTCCGTGGATTTTCCAACTCTTCTGCCTCAAACTCGCTTAAGTCTCTTGTAAATTTGTGGAGCAATGCAAATTTGTTCGAATTTGATTTTCATGCAATGCTTAGGATAAATCTTGAAAGTAAATATTTCCATATCTCGTGATGGTAAGTGTTTGGTTCCATCTATCCACAAACTGCTTGTCTGAACTTAGATCTCATGATAGTAAGTTTAGCCTCAAAGCATGATTATTGCATCTCATATCCTACAAAAACAAAATTATGATTCCAAAATTTCGAATACAAAACAAAAAAGACTACAACTTAAAATAAGTTAACTTCTTACTCATTTTGATCACTTTCTTTTTAAATTTAACATTTTGAATTTTTTATTGAAATTGCTTGCAACATATGGAATACAATAAATTGAATGTATATTACCATACCGTTAACAATGTAAGGTGAAGTATGATATTTGACAATTGTACCTAGTATAGTATCTAGATTTGTATTTATCCTTCGAGGTAACATAATGTATTACTCCTAGTCACCAAATGTTTTTGCCATCTATTTTGCAATCCATCCCTTTCGATTATAAGTTGTTGTGTAACCGTATTGAGATTGTACCTCAACAATTAAAGGTTTAATTGGTATGTTAGGATTTGTTTGAACTATATGAAAGACACAATCACATATTATGAAGGAATCTAATGAATGGTGATCATGTGAGATCATTGAGGTTAGTCAAGTATGGACACTGAATTTTTCTTATCTCCGTTGACATTCATCAACGTATTGTGAATATTTACAAACATGTCTATCTAGACGCAACTGGGGTGAATTGTTTCTAAATAAATACAATTATTATTATCTTTTAATATTTTCCCTTTTTTGGCAGTTTTAACTGCCACTAAACGTTTTAAATATTTACTAAACACTTTAAATATTTTTTATTTGTTGTCCTCCTTTTATGACAGTTTTATTTGTGGCATATTCTTGGCCGACATTGAATTATTGATGGAATTTGGCTACTAATAACTAATGTTTTTCTGGCTGTGGCAATTAAATATTATCTGAGAAAATATATTTTTTCCTCAATTCCCAAATTTGTGAAGTCATGGATAAAAGGAATAAATTTTCTAGCATGAAATCACACCCAACCATCTGAATCCTTTATACCAGAGAGACGATGTAAATGGACAAGTATTTTTAGTCTCTTAGACGATGAATATAACATAAATTCTGTGTCCATTAGAATTTTACCTTTTAAAGTCGGTTAAAATGCACATTTTAAGTAAGTTTCGTGTATGAGTTAACAACAAACGACTTAAAAAAAATATGTTATTTTTTAACTCGTTTCATGAACCGACATAATAGAACTTCGTCATGTTAAGTCAATTTAGCTTAACTGACTTAAATATCATAAATTCGATTCAACAAATCAACTTTTTTAAGTCACATCTTTTGATCAATTAACTTAATAGATAGAGTTAAAATAAATTTTTTTTTTAACTTCTCATTTTATTTTTATGCTCTTGATTCGTTCATATGTATAATATTTCTTATTAAATTTCAAATAAGAGTTTTGTACTTATAATCACAATTTTATTTAATCATTTAATAACTAAAATATACAATATAAGATGTTCTTACAAAATATAGAGATGTCTCTCATTTCTTACTAATGTTGACAAGATAGAAAAATGATTTAGTTGTCCATTAAAAAATTACAAAATCATATTATAGCACTATTCAATACCTACATTAGCATTGTCATTTTCTTCAATTAATTCCAAGATAGAATCTACACAACGTTTTTGAACTTCTTTAGTTTGTTCTGGATGAAACGATCTCGAGACATCAAATATCTAAACAAAAAAAAAACACAATCAATATAATTTGAATCCTACTTTTTTATGATACGAACATTGAAAAATACAATGAATAACAACTTGTAATTTTTCATCATACGAACATAAAAAACACAATTAATAACAACTTAATTATAAAAATTATGTGTTTGCATCCATGAATCAACGTTGTTACAATATTCAACATATATAACATGATATAGTAGTCACACTCATACATTTGTCATGTTTAACAAATCATCATGTTATATCCATTTTGTATAACTATGACAAATTTCATAATAAATAAGATGATTTCTTATTTATTCAAAATGTAACCCATTTACATTTAAACATTTACACAAAGACAATAAAATTTTCCTTCATTTTTAAGAAGTTTTATTTAAAGCAAATCGTAAAAATTATTACACACCTTATTGTTCTTTGCTTTTTTATTTTTTGTCCTAGTGTGTCGTATTCATATTAATTAAGAGTAATCTAATAACAGTCTACTATTGTTTTCTTTTTATTGTTATTAATTTTATTATTGTTTTGTTCTCTATTATATAAAATAAAATATGTAAAATATGTAATTTAATTTGCTAATATAAATGACAAAATCTCTAACATCCATAAAAAAACACTTAAAAAATTCTTTTAAAACATATTATTATAATTTTTTTAAATTATAAAAATGAAGAGAAAATTTAAAAAAAAAATATAAAGGGTCTTGACATGTTTTTT
>JBBPBS010000629.1:81033-92093 GCA_037974835.1 Cicer judaicum | reverse complement strand
TTTTTTTTTTTACTTTATTTATCATATATTGTGTATGTTATTTTTTAAAAATCAATTTATAACAATATGTAAACATAAAGCTTAAACATTATTGTTATATATCAACCATTATAATATTAGAAAATTACAACAACAAAAATACTAATATCTCTCCACACATGAACTTGAAAATATCAACTGTGAAGCTAAATAATTTTTAGTCCCTACCAAATTCCAGAGCAGGGAGTAGAAATATAAAAAGCTAAATAATTTTTATATTATTTACAAAAACTAGTTAAACATATGAGTTTTAAATATTTATAAAATTACACTGGATTGTCTATTTAAGTGACTTAAACATAAAATAAGAAAATAAGAGACATATATTAAGTCGTTTATTAAATAATATCGACAATTGTCAGTTGAGCTAAGACTTAAGGATAAGGTAAAATAAATTTTAGTTTTATAAAATTTCAAAATTTTATTTTTAGTCCCTACCAAATTTTCTAAACTTTTTTGTTCATAAAATTTTTTTAATTCACTTTTAGTCCCTATTTTGATTTTTTTTATATATTGATATTTTTGGTCCCTTTAAAATCAAAATAAAAATTGAAGTGAATAAAATTTTTTTAAAGACTAAACATAAAAAGTCCGAATTTTATAAAGACTAAAAACATATTTAATTAAAAAAATTCATCATCATTTTACTATATAAAAAAAAACAAATTGTACATCTCAATAATTGAAAGCTCTGAATTATTAGATTGGATTCATAACCCAATAAACGCCATGGTGAGATGTGTATTGTTTTATTTTGACCTTTCATGTAATAAATTTGAGGGATTGATTTTTCTTATTCACAAGCATCACTTTATTAAATAAATAAAATCAGAAAATGATAAAATTACATATATATCTATAATTTTGTTGATGTGAACCAATAAATTAAAATTAATTATGAAAAGTAAATGATTAACATGTCTCAAAGTTTCACACAAGTTTGGTACGAAAATCACTTAAAATATAAAGTTAAGCATATTATGTATTTATCCCAAATCCGTCTCAAAGTTTCGCGTATATTTGATTCAGACATAATCGGAAATAATAAATACAATGTACAACATTGTTATGAATATAATCCAAAATAAGTCTCAAAGTTTGACACATATTTGAGACGAAACTCACATGAAAAATGTACAAAATTATGAATTTGTCTCAAAGTTTCGCACAAATTCAGAACGATACTATTAAAAACATAAAATCATAAACAACGTCACATATTTTGTCTAAAATGCATCTTAAGGTTGTGGATGCATTTCAATCGGATATATATACTCGACTATAAAAATTTATCTTACCACTAATCTCTAGACAATCGTGAGAACCTCGTATAGGTGGGACAAAAAGAGATGTGACTTGAGGCAAAATATTTTAAATAACTAAATAATTAAAAATTCTTCATTAATCAGTCCGAAAAGTTAACGAAGTTTTAGATAATATTTCTATTCCGTCCGATTGAATGTCTATAAAAAAAAATGTCGTTTTGTAGTAGTGTACACTATCTCTTCTGAAAACCGATTAGAATATGAATCCATTTAGATCCTAACCGTGAACAACCATGGCCACAAGGGGTGGATCATTTAAAATATGAGTTGCGGATATTGTAAATCTTTAGGGTTTGTTTGATGTCTATGATGATATAGAAAAACAATATAATGACAAGATAAGACTAAAAAAATAATAGGTGCATTTGTATGTGATTTTTGTTTTAAATAATTTAAAGATTATTTTATAGAGATTTTTTTAAGAATAATTTCTTAATTCTTGTTTGTTTATTATTATAAAAATAATTTTTAATTTGTTTGAATATAATTTTGTAAAAATAATTTTTTTTAAATTATAAAATTACCATAAAGGACATACAAATAAATGTTAGTCTTTATATATGTATCAATTTGCAACAATTCTTTCATTACTTTAAATTTTTTTTGCATATATTTTAGTTGTCATTTTAATTGATATTTAAGTCAACAAACATTTTAAATCAAATATTTAAAACACTTCAGAATCAATCTTCTTTATAGTTTTATTATTCATAGTCACCAAGTTTCATTCTCCATATTCACTTTCATGGTCACCAGTTCCATTCTCCATATTCACCAACACATATTTTCATTATCCATAAGTCACTACTTAATACTTACTATAACTACTTAATCTTTGTCAAATTTACTATAATAAACCAATTTAAATATTTTAAATTGAGCACTTTCAAATTTAATAGTTTAATCCATTTCATAGACGCAAGTTGATCAATGTACTTGAATACTCGTAAAAAATAATAGATAAACACACAATAAAAAAACGATGTAGAGAAAATCTAAATGAAATGTCAAAATATGACAACGTCGTGTAAAGAAAAAAATAACTATCATTAATAATAAATTGATTTAAACCGAAAAAGAATCATTTTATTCTTTCTCATCTTACTTTTTACTTCTAATTTGTCTATAAATTTTATCCCTACCTATTTCTTACAAATATTTTTCTCCATGTTTTATTTAAAAATATTCTTATTTTTCTCACATTAGATTGATTTCTTATTTCTTTGTTAAGTTTCTGTAAGTTTATTTTATGTTTTTTTAAGTTAATTTTTAATTATTTATTTAACTAATAATATATCTTTTCCTTTTAACTAATATCATTGATACTAAATAGTATAAATTTTACTCTGTAATTTTGATTCTAATTAATACAATAAAAAATTACTAAATCATGTGAATACATTTAATATTGTAACTGTAAATTAATAGTTTAGTATCGTAAAATAATTACATTTAAAAAATTTAAAATTCATTTTTTTTGACTTTGAAAGAATTTTACTTTTTAATTTTATTTTATGACTTATGAGACTGATTTTTAATTGTAATTAGATACCGCAATTTAAAATCATGTAAATAAAACTGTTAAAAAGAACGGAACAAGTTAGCTAACCAATACCTCACAGCAGATCTTCGGCGGCCGGCCGGTTAGGATTCTCCACCTCCATTTGGCCAACAATGTCTGATTTTGAAAACCCACCAAATCTCTAACTCCTAACTGAAACACACCTAATATGTAGCTTTTATTACCAATTTTAGAATTCCATGAATAAAATATTTGCTGAACTCTTAAGGTAAAATGTTCTACAAGCTATGTCTTCACCAATAACACAATTCTGGCACATTTTGTTTTCTCCTTCAATTTACTGTTGTATTTTCTTAATAACTTTATTCAGAGAGACAAAGTATACAGAAGGTGTAAGAAAGTGTACTCTGAAAACTTCTGTTTTCTTTGCTCAGTTTTTTCTTTAAAAGTACGTATAGTACTATTAATCCATAATGTGATTAATGTCAAAATGTTCCCTAACTCTAACCAATCTTCTCTTTTTAATTTTGGTTGCTTTAGACAGCAGTTTTATGTTTGGTTATTTTCATGTGTAAGCTTTTTTTAGTGTCTGCCAAAAACAGTGACATTTAGTACTGTTTTTAAACACCTAATTCAATTCATGTTTCATTATTGATGTGCTGGCAAACACGCATGCATGAGTAAGAATCTATCTTCAACTAAAATATTAAAGTTAAATTGTTATTTAAACGTGTGAGATTGTCTTAATAATTTTCAAATGTATAAACATATATTTAAATAATATTTTTTTAATTATTTTGGTTATTAAGTATGTATTTTGTCAATTATTTTTTAATGTGTGATTTTTTTTAATCAATTTGATTCATAATTTTAAATAAAAAAACATTTGTAGAAAAATTTGTAATTTGTGAGGTTGTCTATATGTTTCTTGTCCAAAGTGCACAATGCCATTTTTAGTAAATTTTAATAAAATATTATATTTACTATCTATCTTTTATTATTATAATATTTTACCAAGATGAGTAAAGAGTAAAGGTCCACCCTCAAACAATGTTTTTAGATAATAGATATTCTAGTGTCCCTCCTGAGGTCCTCCTTCTCTTGATACTGGTCGGAGTCTTCTACGCCATTGTTTTGTTTTCTTTTGTAATTTGAAGTTGAATGCTCTTTATAATCATGTGATTTTGTTTCTAATATAATTTGTCATTAAAAAAAAGCACATTGTAATTTCAATCCATTTACAAAGTATAGTGACAATCCTCTTTATATATAAGTTATATATAAAGATCAAAATAATTATTTATCAGGTGATTAAAGGAGTAATAGTAATATTTTATAAAACTAAGGATTAAGGGTTGAATAGTTCAACTGGATTAATCTAAGAGTTGAAGGGTAAAAGAAAAAAATACTTAGTTAACAAACATATTAACATTTGCCTATAAAAACATAGTAATATAATTACAAAATAATAATATATAAGACTTAATTAGTAAAAAAAAAAATGATAAAATATTCAATTTCCGTCCCTAAAATTGTAAGACCTAGTCCATGCATTACCAACATTTTAAAATGATTACGGAAATTGTAGCAACTATAATGACATTAATAATATTTATTAAAATTGATAACTCAAATTGAAAATACTCAATCTCTATTGATATTTGTAGTGATTACAATGACATTAGTTTTATAATATTAAGAATGTATTTGAATTTAAATAAATAATGTCAACTAGACCAGCATGTGATAACAGATCTAGATAGAAGTATAAACTTGATTACCATTTCAGCAACCAAATTGAATGTCTAGCTAAAAATATATTCTAAACGTTTTGCAGATGTGTCGTATAAATTAATTGAACAATTCTCATTGTAGATTATTAGAGAGTAAACAATATGCATGCACGTGTATATATCATCTAAGTGAAACAATCAATTATTAATTATCAAGTGAAAAAGAGCTCTAAATCACTTCCCCCTAGATAGCAATAAACTCAAACTAAAGGGTTTATCTAAAATTTAATAGCAAGAAACTATATAAAATATCCAAACATGCACTCACAAAACCAAATGTAATGATTATTCAAATCCCAATATATCTTGTAACTAATTAAATTATAAGAAGCTAACTTTCCTCACAATCTTCATGTAACCATGCATATTTTGAGAAGAAGAGGAGAATTCATATAACCTTTTATATTTGTGTCACATGTATCACTTAGGAGTGAAATCTTGATCTTTATTGGATGGATTTTCTTTAGGAATCATCATAGCCAAATTGAAGGATGGATTGTTGAGAGAATTATTCAATGGATTTGGAGAACTTGAACTCAACATTTGATAGTTATGATGGTTGATTTGTCTTTGATGATGATGATTATCCATCTCCATTGCATTAATATGATGATGAGAAGGGAAATATGGCATCATTTGTGAATTTCCAGTTGATAAAGACAACATTGGTGGCAAAGATGTAACAACATTAACATTTGTTTGGTTTGTAAAACCAATATGGTTTCCCAATTGAGAATTATCATCAACATTTGAATTACCTCCCCATTGGTAGTTACCAATTGATGGCATAGTATTTAACAAACCAAGAAATGAAGCTTGATGATTGGTTCTTTGTAATAACAAATTGTTATTATTATTTGACAAAACATGGTCACTAGAATTATTACCTTCATTGCTTCCATGCTTGTTATTATTGTTATTATTATCATCATCTTCTTCAATTCTATTCATCCAATAATTTGCTTTATTATCAATAACCATTTCTTGTGTGACTTCTTTAGGCTTCAATTTCCACATAGAATTTTGGCTTGAAGTTGAACCTTCCCATGGAATATTCCTATTGATATTCAATAATTGTTGATTAAGTTGAGAGGTGTTGGTGTTGCCTTCAATATTAATAGATGGAAAACCAAAGTTGAAATTTCCATGAGATGGAAAATTTGGAAGTGGTGGAAGTTCATCAATTTCATGCTTAGCTACATTAAGCAACCAATCAACAACTTTGCTAGGTTGATTAAGCCCTAACCTATCTTGAAGATCATAAAGTTGAATAGCTGTTGGAACTGAAAGCCTTACTCTTCTATCTCTTAATCCTCTTATTGTGCAAACTTTGCTATGTCTATCTTTTCCACCAAAGGCTCTTGATACTCTAACAATCCTTGGATCCTTCAATCTTGACCATTGTGATGCTAAGTTGTTAGATGATGAAGCCTTTTCTTTTTCATCATTGTTTGAGTTTGAATGACCCTCTTGCTTCAATGCTTCTTTTGAATTCTTAATCATCTTATGCCTTTCATTTTTGGTTGCTAGGTGAAGAATTTTTTCCTTCCACTTTTTGATGGTTCAATTTCTTTTCCACCATCAACAATGAAACTACATCATAAAGTTGTGCAATAAAAATAGTAAGAAATAGGTAGAATATAGAACATATATATAATAAAGAAAAAATGAAGTAGATTGCATGTATATTATTTAATTATTTTAATGTATTTTTAAATATGTGATTTTTGAGAGGATTAGAAATATTAATAAAGACTTTAAGGGGTAATTATATATATATATATATATATATATCTAATTTAGTAAGTAAATAACATGAAACACATACCTATACCATCATATATAAAAAATTGCATCAAATTTAGTAAATAAGGAAAATCAAAATCAATGTAAAAAAAAGGATAAGGGTACAATTGTGTAACTATTTAATTAGAAAAATTATCAGCACTAAATTTGAACAAATACTCACAACCTAAACATGTTAAAGTGCAAAATATAACTACAAACCCTAGTTATAGTTGAAAAGATATATTATACATCTAGCTAATTATATGAAGAACTATATACCTTAATTTGATATCATATGCACCTTAAAAGTAATGAAGGATGAGGTTTGCAATGTGCTTTGGATAGAAGATGGAGAAAAAATTGAAGTTTTCCAAGCTTGGTTTGGATTTTGATTACTATGAAAAAAATGGTGAAGAAGTTGAGTTGAGTCCTCAAACATGGAAAAGGAAGATGCTGGAATGGAACAACCATGTCGCACTGAAAGATAAAGCAATGGTGTATGAGTGGCCACGTGGCACATATCTCTATTGGTCAAATGAATATGGAAGTCTACATCTTATCATTTTATTGTCAAGCATAATCTACAATAATTTCCTTGGTAATACTCGTTAATACTTCCTCCAAATCACAATCACAATAAATAAAGTGGTTTAAAATTTTCACACATTTTAAAAAAATATAATAATTAAAAAAAAATTAATAATTTTATCAAATTATTTATCTTAATTATTAGTGAATTTTTTCACCATTATTAAGATAATTTATTTTAAGACAATTTACTTTTATTAAAATGACATTTGTTATAAAATGGAAGAATTAATATTATATATGGTTGATATATCAAGATATATTGCTTTCAGGATATGACGACTACACCAATTAATGTTTGGAAAATTCAACAAGTTTGTGAAAAAATAGGTTTTATGCACAAGAGATTATGATATATTGGTCTTAACTCTCCACTTCTTAGATGAAACGGGTACTGGACAGGTAAGTAAATTCTTATCATTGTTTAAATAGCAAAAATATATTTATAGTAGAATAAGAGTACAAAGAATACTCAACTCAATTCCGAAAGTAACCACATAAAAGAATGTTATAAATACTCATTGTCACAAAACACATACAACATATAGATATACAAATTAACGAATTAACACCACTAGTCGTAATTAACCTTCCACATATTAATTTAATTTGTTTGTAAACTCTAATTAATAATTATTTTAATCGAATTCAAATTTAGTATGCATGATTGATTTGACTTTAATTAAAATTTATTAAATATTTGAGTTATTCTATATGTTTGGGTATATTATTTTTTTAATAAGCTATATATTTGGGTGTTATATTATGTAATAAGATGTTACTTATATTAGTTACAAAAGTGGTGTATGAAATGAACACATGCGGTTAATAACCCTAAAACAGGGGACCATTGTTACACTTTATCGACAACTTCAAAAGGTTTTACAACTGACCGCATCACATGGGGGTACTTCAAGTTCAACGGAAGCAAGCCAAACATCATCAAACAAAATGACAGTGCAATTTTATTATTAAAAAATTACACCAAACCCTTGTCAACTACTTCTTACATGACTTTTTTTTATAAAAAATATATAATTAATATTAGAAATTAATTGTTAATTTTGTAAAAAAAAAAATTTGAACTATAACTTACTTATCACTTCAACTCTTTCAAATGATCAAGTCATCTTATGACTCCTTTTAATTCTTACATATTTTTTTTACGACATAATTTTGACATATTATAACTGTACTTTTGTGTAGATAGTTCAGTTGATGAGTTAAGGGCCGCCGATTAATTTACAAGATCAAGATTTCAAATTTAAAAACAGAAAAAATTAATCTAACATCTAATTGTTTGATATTTGTTTATAAAAAATATACATTATACCTGTAATATTGTGAGTTTTAATATTTTCACATCGGATACATCACTATAAAAATTTCAATGTTCACGTTCACCACATGCAATTTATCGTTATATAGAGAATCTCATTATAAATACAACACAACCATAATTTCAAATCACATTTCATGCAAGCCGCTAATTAAGAACATGTTTGATTATAATGGGAATGACTTCCTACAATAATAAAATTCTCTAAATGATAGCTTATTTCACAGTAAATATGCGGTCATACACAATAATTTTGTCAACGATTTATGATATATATATTTTACAAGCTGTCTAATATAGTCTTGATCCAAAGATAAATCTTGTTATTTTTAATTCTCGTTTTATTTTTATCATTATTAAATTCTTCTTTTTTTAAAAAAATAAAAAAATAAATAGTAAAGGTCCACCATTAGACAATTTTTTTAAAGGTCTAAATAGACATACCCATAATTTACAAATAACATACAAGGTTATAATATGATTAAAATTGGATCTCGTTATTTTTAATAAATATTGTATTTTCTCTTTTATTTATTATTATAAAATATCTTTTTACTAAAAACAATAAAAGTTCATCTTTAAACTATTTTTTGAAATATACTTATTAAACACTACAATTGTGCACCATTTATTAATTAGATAAATTCGAATTCAAATCACACGTATTTTTTTTAGGAAATTCAAATTATAGTTTTTTTTCTTTATCCAAAAATTCAAATTATATAGCAGATGCACGGAGAAGGGTAAACCATATGTGGCAGGCTTAGAGAAAACATCAATCACGGTTGATTAGACAAAAGAACTTGCAAAGTGAAAACATGATGTTTTTGTTATGAGGTTTTTTGATTCTTTTTGGTTCAAAAGTAAAATGAAAAGGTCAAAAAAAAGTTAAAATGAGATAAAACCAAAAACACGCAAAGGCATCATCACATGGAGAGGATTTAGTAAGAAGACAAACAGAGAAATCCAGTTTAGATAAGCAGATAAAAAATAGTTAGACTAAATTTTTTTTGGTGTATAGTTTTATTCCATGCAAATATATCACATTTTTAGGTTTAGTTTCGTAATTTAATTTTAGTTTTCTCAACAAATATATTATTTTTTACTTTTTTTTATAGAATCACTTTTTACTTCTTTATTAATTATTTTGTTTTAGTATCAATAAAATATACTAGTATTGGAATCCGTCACTTGGATAATTAGAATATTTTATTTTAATTCATAAAAAATAAAGAAAATTATATTGCGAACAAATTTGCACAAAAATAAAAATATACTTAAAACCAAAAGCAAAACTTATAAATTTGCAATGATAAAAAAAATTATTACAAAGTTTAAAACCAAAAAAATATTATATTAGCACACAATAAAAAGATATTGGTTAAACTATAATTTTAGTATTTAATTTTGTATGTAATATTTATGTATTTGTTTAAACATTTAAAGATGTATTTGTTTGATAGGTACAATATGAAGAAAGGAAAAGCAAATAGGTGAGGGACCAATTATGTTATGGTATCTATCTTTTTTTAAACCACTGAGCATAAGAAGGACCACACACAACTTTTGCAGAGAGATATGCATGGGGGGCAACTTGAAGCTTTTTCCCTGAGCTGACCCTCACAAGGGTTATCCTTCGCATGATTAATGACGCATGCATGCTTTCTTCAAGACAAAGTCAGTTATATATCATGTGTATGTTGACAGAAAACAAATTCAAGTTAATCATAATTGAATTAAAATGGTTTAAATGGTTAATCAACTTTTGTTATGGATAAATCTTTTTAAAGAATTTAAATTTTTGGTTGAAATAATTTTTATCACGACAAATTTATAAGTTTTGATTAATGAAAATAAAATTATATACTATAAATATTTATGTAAAAAAGTATATCAATATATAAGTGATAAAATAATATATAATTATCACCAAGCAAAAAGTTGAGACTACGTAAACAATATCATTTCATACCCATAAAGTTAGAGATTTTAACACATTTATTAATTATATTTCTATGTGGCTTCATATACGAAATTGTTATATGATTTTTTTTTTATATTCATTACTATCAATAATATTTTTTACTAATCATTATTCAACAATTTATTTTTCATATCGTTAGACATTTAGTTATTCATTAATAAAATTATTGAATAATTTTTAGTAGAGACAACATTTAAATTTTAAATAATTAAAAGCAAAAGATAAAACAAGTGGAGTCGGCAACCCCAATGGCTCTCAAATAGATATGTACCTGATTCTTAACCATATTTTACTTACTTGATCGAAAATTTAATTAATATAATCTCTTTTTCTTGAGAGATAGTTAAATAAATAAACAAATGAAAATTAATATTTATATTGTTCTTTTTTTGTGTGAGTAATTATTAATATATTATGTCAATAATAACAGTTGAATTAATAAAATTCATCTTTTATATTAAATTATTAAGCGAAAATTCATCTTTTATATTAAATTATTAAGCGAAGTAACTTAAAATAGTAAACATCAACATTAATTTACAAATGAAAAAGAAAAAATTTAACCTCTAATTTCATCGATAAATGTTATAGACACCAATTTTTATTTTTTTGTCTTTAATTTTGACTGTTAATTTTACTTTTTTTTTTTATTGTGAAGTTCCATCAATCTCTTTCATGCATG
>JBBPBS010000629.1:39057-70271 GCA_037974835.1 Cicer judaicum | reverse complement strand
TTTTTTTGTTTTCATTTATTTTCTTCTGTTAATTTAATTTGATATTTTTTTTTGTTATTTTTCTTTGTTTTTTTTCTACTTCTCTTTTTTCTCTTCTTGTTCTGCAAACAACCATGACAACATTATATGCAACTCCACAAAGTAATAGTTTTGTTTCGTGTGTAATATTTAAACCAACCGATGATAATGTTGACCTAGCATGCATTTTAATAGTGTAAAGGACAATAATAATAGGAAGAGGGTGACATGTGATTTCTATCAAGTTAAAACTAGTGGAAGAATTACTAGAGCAAGACAACATCAATTAGGAATAAAGGGAGACATAGAAAACTGTAGAAAAATACCACCAGATTGTAAGCTATTGTTGCAGACAAATTATGATTAGAAATAAGCACTAAAAGATGGAATTTTAAGCGAGATGGAAGTTCAAATTGAGGATGATATTAATGATGATGTAGCTGAATGTTAAGAGATTTCAAAGTGGAAAAAGGGCAATTAAAGCCCCTTTACCGGCTGCCAATAAGAGAAAAGGTCCCTTGGATTTAATGTTCATGAAAGAATAACACAAATTAGGGAAAGATAAGAGACAAACAAGTATAAATGATGTTTGGGACAATGAAGCAAGAGCAAGAAGGGTACAATAAATTGCTCATATCCTTTTACAAAAATGGAATTGCTTTCAATGTTGCAAGATAAAAAAGCTTCAAGTTGATGTTGGAAGCAGTTGGAAAATACAACCTTCATTTGAAACCTTCAAGCTATCATGAGTTGAGAGTTTCATTTCTTGAAAAAGAGTTGGAATATAAAAACGCTTTGTTGAATGGTCATCAATTGCATCGCGCAAAATACGGATACTCAATTATGTAAGTAGTTGGACAGACAGAAAGAATAGGACTTTGATAAATTTCTTGGTGAATTCTGTAAAATCCCAAATTAAAGAATTAAAAATAATTAGAATTTTAAAATATTCTAATTTATAGAGTATTATGATTATATTATTATTATTATTGTTATTATTATTATTATTATTATTATTATTATTATTATTACTACTACTATATCAACTATTAATTTGCATAAAATAAGGTAATACTAGTAAATTGTTGTTTGTTTGAGACTGTAATAATATAAAGTTTGTTTTGCTTGTTAACGGTTTATGTGAAATAGATTTTAACAAACAAGTTGTTATAACAAACTTTTACTATCTAATTATCTATTTTTAAGGAGTCAAACAAAACCAAACAAACAATCCTATATGAATTCAATATGTATTCGTTTTATTTGTAACAACCAAGAGTTTAGTGGGGGAAAATATAGGATACCTATTCAAACTATCTTATAAATATTTAATTATAAATAGATACAAAGAAGAAAAGAAGAAAATAAAAAAATAAAAAAATAAAAAAATAAAAAAATAAAAAAACTCAATAGAAAGAACTATATATGCCACCATAAAGAGGAGCAAAAGTATGATTGTGTTTGCAGTAGCAGCGGTTAGTAATGACTAACACGTATGAAACTTTTTATAAAAGAACGTTTCAAGAGGTAAGTAATCACACCCTTTAAACTTTCATGGTACATTTATTTTGAAAATTTAGAATGGAAAAAGAGTTAGATATTATGGATGGTATTTTCTTATAAAAATATATTTTGTTGAAAACCTAACTCTATTAAAATTGAGATTTTATAAATTGTAATAATAGATTATGAATTGATTTGTTTATTATTGCTTGTTGAATTACCGTTTTCATGATTGTTTGAATATATACTCTTTAAAAAGATTGTTTTATTATATTTTCTTGAGTGATTATTGTTATTATATATTCAAATGAAATATTATATTATAAATATGATTTTACGAATATAGTTGTTGAAATATAAATTATTTGGATTGTATGTGTTTAAGAAATATATATTCTTTAAAAAGATTGTTTTATTATATTTTCTTGAATGATCATTGTTATTATATATTCAAATGAAATATTATATTATAAATATGATTTTACAAATATAGTTGTTGAAATATGAATTATTTGTATTGTATGTGTTTGAGAAATATATATTCTTTAAATTGATTGTTTTACTATTTTCATGAATGATCATTGTTATTATATATTCAAATGAAATATTATATTATAAATATGATTTTGCGAATATGATTGTTAAAATTATGAATGATTTTGATTATGTTTGCTGGAGATGGGTCTTGTACCCCACATATTGATGAGTTTTAAACTTCACAAAGAGATGATGTTTAAACTCCACCTAGACGAGTATTAAACTTCACAAAGAGATGAGGTTTAAACTCCACCTATAGATGAGTATCAAACTTCACAAAGAGATGAGGTTTAAACTCCACTTGAATGAGTATTAAACTTCACAAAGAGATGAGGTTTAAACTCCACATAGATGTGTAACATCCCGATTTTTAACAGCGCGAGTATATTTTTTTTTTTAAAAAAAACAAAGAAATAAAACAAAGGAAATACTTTTGGATAAATATTTAAGTCATAACATAACGACAAAGTCAACAAATATTTACAAGCAGCGGAAATAGTTTTTTTGAAACAAAATCTAAAGTATTTAAATAGAAAAATACAACAGAGCTATGAGACCTATCAGACATAGCTCATACCCTTGGAGTATTCTCGGTAGACACCTGCAGAAAAGCACTGCCCCAAGAATCTCTACTTTCCCCACATCACATCAAAATGTAGAACATGGACCCATTAAAAGAAAAGTCACCAAACAGTTTAAGCATAGATACAATCTTCCAAAATTTTCAACCATAAATCACCACAACAATATTAATATATCAGAGTTCTCCCCACCGCTAACTCGGTGCCAATGGTCTTGATTCCTTTTCGAGACTCAAGGAGCTAACTACATAAACATGAATATTTATAACAATTTGTTCACAATAAAATTAATCCACACGCAACAAAATTCCTAAAATTAAATATTTCTCACACACCAAACTCTTAAAATTAAATAATCTATATTATTTACTTAAAACAAATATTGTCCAAATTTAACATTCACATACTCGACTATTAAAGCACATAAATATTTGAGTTAATAAAATACTATAAACTTTTTTTAAACTCAATCAAAGAGTAATTAAAAGAGTAACATTTTAAACTCTAACCATTTTTAATTTCAATATGTCTTTTTGCTCAAACACTTTAACTTAGTTAAAATTTGAACTTTTTCACAACTTTAACAACTCTAAATTTTTCGTAAAATTTCAACAACAGTTCAAACTCATTTATTTGAAAATAACTCATTACGTAACTCAAACACATCATATTTAATTACTTCCAATTCACACCAAATTCAATCAATTCAATTCCACAACACGCATATAGCACCTCAATTAAATTTCAACAATTCAAACATAACTCACCCAATTTTAAAATTCCACATTTTTACACATAAACCACCAAATTTCATCAATTCATTTTCTACAAAATCCACAAATAAATCACATCTCAAAAATTCATAATAATAATTATGAACATATAAATCACACCAAACTTGAATCACCACAACCCACACCTCAAATTTAAATTCCACTAAATTACACATAATTACATTAAATTAATTTTTCACAAAATCACACCTCAAATACATCAAATTTCTTTTTCACAAAATCACAAATAATGTCCTAAATGCAAACTAAAAGTTTGGAAGGAGCCCTTACCTCCGTTGTAGCTTTAACAACCGATTACAGAGCCGTGATTAATTCCGGTAAAATTTAAGTTCGTGACGTTACTTCCAAAGTTGGCTCACTAGCACCGTAGCGTGGAGATCAACAACTTTCTCTTATGTTACTTCTCGAATGAAAACTTAGATCTAGTAGATTAATGGAGGTTTATATTTTATGGTTTTGTTTTGTTTTTTAAAACGCAAGAAAGATGGAGAAGAACGTGAGGTGAGGCATGGGGAGAATGAATGTTACTTTCTCTCTGTTTACAGCTTTTTAGCTTTGCCTTCACAGCTTTTTAATAATAATAATAGTAATAAATATTTAAACAAATATCTAGATATTTTTATAAAAATCATCATTACGCATGTCAC
The DNA here is from genome assembly GCA_037974835.1 of Cicer judaicum. Classification (NCBI taxonomy): domain Eukaryota; kingdom Viridiplantae; phylum Streptophyta; class Magnoliopsida; order Fabales; family Fabaceae; genus Cicer; species Cicer judaicum. Next base: position 66,191 of record JBBPBS010000629.1, on the reverse strand, counting down.
CTCACATCACATCACAAATTACCTTTTCAGAAAAATATCTACTCTCGCCGCAATTCTATCAGCAGATGAATTTTTCTGAAAAATGCTGCAGCACAGAAAAAAATTTCTTCGACAAAAGATTCACCGTAATTAAATAAAATTATTCATCGACGAATAATTTTAATCGGGTATCTAAAAAGATATTTTTGACATTTAACTCACAAAATGTCATAAAATTGGCTAAAAAGCCTCAGAAATTCAGCACAAAATTCCCCAAAATACATAAATTAGAATTTAAAATTCGGGGTCTTACAGGATGGGTCTTGGACCCCACATATTGATGGGTTTTAAACTTCACAAAGAGATGAGGTTTAAACTCCACATGGATGAGTATTAAACTTCACAAAGAGATGAGGTTTAAACTCCACCTGGATGAGTATTAAACTTCACAAAGAGACGAGGTTTAAACTCCACATGGATGGGTCTTGGACCCCACATATTGATAAGTTTTAAACTTCACAAAGAGATGAGGTTTAAACTCCACAAATGGATGAGTATTAAACTTCACAAAGAGATGAGGTTTAAACTCCACGCAGATGGGTCTTGTACCCCACACTGGATGAGCTGGTGCTCCACCTGATTACATAATACTCAATTTGCATAAGTAGTATATCTCCATCATTGATTTGGTTGATTATTTTCTGCAGAATAAATGTGTATATTAGAGTTATTTGATTATGATAGATGTGGATTATCGTTAATTTAATTGATGAGCTTTTATTAATTATTGGAAGTAGTCGGTTATTATAGAAAAATCTTAGTTATATCACGAATAGTTCTAAAGAATATTTTTGGATGAAGGCGGGTGCCATGATCGACTTTCCAATTACCGCTCCGGCTGAGAATAATACTTGTTTTAAAATTATGTGTATTATTCACTGGGATTTTGTATCTCATTAAAGTGTTATTTTCATATACTAAGACCGTTGGAAACGTCGAGAGATGAGAAGTTCTACCTCACTTGAGAAGACTGATTTCTTTCGATTAGGTTAGTAGATCAAGTATAAGTAGACATAATGTCTACATCGTACTTTATGGTAGGATAAGACACTATTTGCCATGTTTAGAATATTTTAATTATTAAAGATTTTCCAGTTGTAAGGATTTATTTTGAGATTTCATAACATTACTTCTTTCTAACAATTCATTATTTATTACAATACCTTATTCTCTTACATAATTATGAAAAAATTTCCGTTATTATCTCAATTTTTATACCCACATAACTAGGTGTTACAAATTCTACAATAAGAACAATGTTTGTGAAGAGTATTGATGTTTCTACCTACAATAAGACTAGGATTAAGATATTTGTGTTATTGGACAATTTTGTTGGGGATATTGGTGAGCAAAATATTGTACAGGTGATTACCGACAATGGAAGTAATTATGTATTGGTTGGTAAACTACTAACTTCAAAGAGACCACACTTGTTTTGGACTCTGTGTTATGCACATTGTCAAGACTTGATGTTAGAAGATATTGGAAATATTGCTAAGGTTAAAACGGTTATTCAAAAAGGGATTAGTCTCGTCGAATTCATTTATAACCACACATTGGCATTGAACATAATGAGGAAGAACACTAACAATGTTGAGTTGGTTAGACATGGAGTCACAAGGTTTTCTACCACATTTCTTACTTTGTAAAGATTGAACAAACAAATAACAACCTTAGAAAGATGTTCACTTCAGAAGAATGGTTGAAGTTCAAGGTAGCTAATGATCATAAGGAAAAAAGGAAAACCGTATTGTACTCTTGACATCATTTTGTAATGATATATCTACACTTTTAAGGTTGTGGGACCTTTTGTACAAGTGTTAAGACTTGTTGATAATGAGAAAAAACCCGCAATGGGATACATGTATGCAGCATTGGTCAAGGCCAATGAGGATATTCGAAAAGCTTTCAACGAACAAGCAAGCAAGAACGTAGATGTATTTGCAATCATTGATGAAAAGCTTTCAATGAACAAGAAAGCAAGTACATAGATGTATTTTCAATCATTGAATTTCACTAGATGTATAGCAAACCAAAAATTGATAATGATCCCATATTGTTGGGAGGTCTTCACTTATGGATCAAAAAACTTAGTGAAAGTCATCAAATGAGTAACATGATCACAACACAGTTGACGGAATATAAGATTGCTAATAGTCTTTTTGGATTGGGTGGAGCAATAAGACAAAGGGCAACATTAACTCTTAGTAATTGGAACTTCATTTATTTTCTTCTTAAAACTTTTAGCACACAACAACTTGTATAAAATGAAAATGATTGTTTCATTGCAGTTGAGTGGTAGAAGACTTATGGAGCACAAACTCCACTTTTGCAATTATTGGCCATTAAAGTGTTGAGTTTGACATGCATTTCTTTAAGATGTGAACGTAATTGGAGTACTTTTGAGCATATAAGTTAATACTTGTTATTAAGTTATAGAGTATTCTACTATGTAGGTTCATATTAATTTACTAAACTAATACTTTAAAATATAATACATAGATTCATTCCAAGAAGAGAAGTAGAATTGAGCATAAGAGGTTGGAAGACTTGGTTTTCATTTAGTATAACCAGGCTTTGAAAGAGCGCTATGATTGTCATGATGTGATTGATCCAATTGTCTTAAATAATGATGGTGATTATATCAATGAATTTGAAGTGGGAGACTTGGGGAAGATGGTGAACTTGTTGAAGAATTAGTTTATGTCAGTGATAATATAACTTGGACTGATGCTGCCAATGCAAATGGGGCTAATGAGTTAATGGTCTACACTAGGCGGACAACAAAAGAAAAGGCAGCTGCAAGTGCATCTAGGTCAATAGCACAAGAAGCAATATCAAAAAAAGTGGTGGTAGAAAAAGATGTTGAAGAAGTCGAACCTATTTATGTTGAAGATGACGATGACGATGATGAGGAGGAGGAGGAAGAGAACAAATAATATATTGAAGTTGATGGGGAAAGGGAGGAGGAAGAAGTGGAAGAAGACTATGTTGAAGATGATGATGATATTTGATTCCAATAACATGCATTTTAGTTTTAATATTTTGTTATTCTAATATGTTGAAGAAAATGATGATATTTGGTATCTAAATCTATATTTTGATTAAGACTATTTGGTACCTAAATGTATGTTTTGATTAACATTATGAGTTTGAGACATTGTTTAAGTATGTATGTTTATATAGTATTATTCATGTGGAGTTCATCCTGGTATCCCACAATCCGCTATCCTGGTTTTCGAGGTTGGTCACGATGCGCCGTTAGCTGGGATTAACTACTATGTGGTTGGTTGGTGTTGTATTTAGCAAGGTTGAAAATTAGTGAAATTCATAATTATATTTGATTTTTATTTGCTTAAACTAGTTCCACATATAACATCATTATTCCTTTCTCTCTATGGCCAAACATTTTAGTTTCTATTGTGCTTCTGATTGGTCTGTCATTGAAGACCATGCTATTTAAGTAGACATGTCATTGTTCTACATTGAACTTGTTGTGCCTTGTTTTTCCTATGATTTTTGATCCTCTTATTCTTCTTTTGAATAATAGTCAACTTCAGCACTGTCTCTGTCTCCTACATTGACTCAAAGTGTAGCACTTGCTTATATTCTAAGGACAACCATTTACTAGAGGCAGTTTGATTTGTAGTTAGGCTTAGCTTTTTGTAGTCTTTGTACAATAAATATGTATTTTGCTTGATTTTGCTATTTTGTAATTTCATGTTATGTTATTATTTGATTGTTTTAGAACAAATGTTACAGGTTATGTTATTATTTGATTGTTTTAGAACAAGTGTTACTTTATAGTGTACTGGTTATCCTCTTAATGCAATATGATTTTTTTTTGTAAAAAATGTTAAGTGTTTTTATTGACTTTAATAATTCTTAAATATTAATTATTTTATTAGGTAAAAAAATAATTGTGCCAATGCAAAAAAACATATGCAGTTGTAGTATAACATTGGTCAGACAAATGTCTCATGTTTTGTTGGCATTCAAAATGTTAACTTTAGCGTCGAATAGACTGACGTTAACATAATTATCGAGTTGACTTTTATTTATTGTAAATTTCTTTAAGTTAACTCACTACAAGAAAAGAAAGATTTTGTGAGGGCCAAAAGCCCTCATAAAGGGCAAATAGTAGTCACAAAGAAGGATTTTGTGAGGGTTTTTGGCAGCCACAAATAAGCTGGTCACAAAGTTTTGTGAGGGCTTTTGTAGCCACAAAGTTTGAAAAACACGTTGGCATTTGTGAGGGCCTTTGCAGCCACAAAATGCTGCATTTGTGAGGGTTTTTGCAGCCACAAAAACCTGCCTTTGTGAGGGCACATACCGCCACAAATGACAGACTGATTTTTTAAAATTGAGCCTTTGTGAGGGCCCAGGCTACCACAAACTCCCTCCTTTGTGAGGGTTTAGGCCGCCACAAATACCACGCTGATTAAAAAGTATATATTTTGTGAGGGCTTAGGCCTAGGCCGCCATAAAATATTACATATTTAAAATATTAATTTTTAAATTCAAAATTAATAGTGTATTATAATATTATATATAATAAATTAATATAATTATAAATTTAAAATTTAAATTTAAATAATAATTAAATTAAAATTTAAATTAAATTTAAAATATAATATCATTATAAATTAAATTTAATATATAATAAACTAATCTTAATATAATTAAAATTTTAAAATAAATTTAAAATAAAATATTTAAATTATAATTATAATTAAAGATTAATTTAAATTACAAATAAATTAAAATTAAAATTAAATTAAAATTTAAATCAAATTAAAATTAAATATTAAAATAAAAATAAATATTATATATAAAAATATAATATTAATAATAATTAAAGTAATTACCACAAAATCAAATAAAACATGCATTCCAAAATTAACAAATAATGTCTTACAAACCCAAAATTTATAAGTAATGTCTTATAAACCCAAAATCAAACACACAATAATTAACTAGGACAACATAATTAATATATATGTGTTCATACAACCCAAAAATAAATTATGAAATTCTTCAAATGACATCAATCCTCATAATAATTCTTCTGATTAGCTCCACTCCCACCATCATTATTTCATGCATTAATGTTACTCGACGAAAGAAGTCCCTCAAAAGTATTATTAATTTGTGTTGGAGGAGACATCATGGTTTGAAATTGAATTTCATCTTCAATGGCACCACCACTAGTCGAAGGAGGAGCCCTAGTTGGTTGAGGTTGATTTAAATCTTTTATGACTTGTTGAAGTTGTTCCTATATTAAAAATTAAAAATTAAAATAGTTAATAATTAATATATAATAATTTAAAGGTATAATTAATATATAATAATCAATATATAATAATTACCTGAATCATTTTTGATAATTCATCAGAATACTCATTTGTTTCAGCATTAACATGAAGATAGCGATGTATCTCAGCCTGAGTGACCTCCCTTCCAAGTTGCTTTTCCTAAAATATTAAATTAATGTCAAGTTTATAAGTTGGTGAAATGTGATGATTAATTGAATATAAATTAATAGATATATATTATAAATAATAATTAATTAACATATAATATTTAATTTCTCCAGCAGACATGGAACCTCCCTTATGAGTACTGGTATCCCTCTCAGATGCTCTATTAATCTTTGTTTTTTTTTTTCTCTTCTATTTGTAAGCATTTGTGTTCCACTTCCTCCATAAAGCAGTCAAAACATTTTCACCAATCCAATTAAGCCGTTTTTCCTCGCCCTTATTACGTGCGTAAGCCAACATAGATGAGAGACGCTTTGAAAAGCGATGGTCAAATGAAGTCAAAACTGCGGCATCATGCTCTCTTTTCCAAGTACATTTAGTCTGTTGTTTGTTTAAATTTAAAAAATATTAAAAATATAATTCAATTAAGCTATCAAATGTATATATAATTAGTACTTAAATAAATTAATGTATTCACTTACTTTGAAACAATGTAAAAATTGATCAACTTCGCTAAATTGAGGTGTCTTATCCTCTTTTATCTCACCCCAAGACAGCCATGGTTTTTTGTATTTCTCTTGTATGACTTCAGCAATTGCCTTTGCAGATGATTTAAAAGGAAGATATCTTCAAAGTTTACATGCAAATTAAATATAAAAATTAATTAATAAAATAATGTAACATGCAATAATGAAATATTTAACAATCATAATTAATTTAATCAATCATAGTTTACATACGCATCTGCTTCTGGAATGATGACAATGCGGTTGTAGCAATCAACACATCCGGGTTCCATTATTTCATCTATGGTATAAGGCTATACTGGGACCTCCGGATATAGAGAAATAGCTCCACCACTAGTACCAATGGTCGGCATCGGCATGAGAGATGGGTCATTAACAACACGTGGTTTAGCAACTTTTTTCTTACCACGTGATGTTTTGGATATTCCTCGTATTGCCACCGTTCCTGCTCCTCCTGATCCATCCGAACCTCCTGATCCTCCTACTCCTGACACTGAAGCCATGTCTATATATATATATATATATATATATCCATATCCATTCTCTAATTCATCTATTTCTTGTTCATCAACTTTTTCTCCAATGTGTGACTCATGACAAAGTTGACTAATAGTCTCATCTCCAATCACATGATCCAAATATGACATTTCATCCATTTGAAATGCAACTTCTTCATTTTGACCTGCTTCAACTTCTTCTATTCCACTCGTTGGTCTTGTTTTGATTGCAGCACACCAACCTTGTTTGCTTCTGATAGTTGATGGGTAAGGAACATAATACACTTGTCTTACATTATGGGCCAGGGCAAAATGGATCAAACCGTGGATACTTTTTGCTCATACGAATGTCTACAGTATTGGATATCAAATTTATTTTAGTTCCTCTGCTAGATGGATCAAACCACTTACAGTAAAACAACACCACTTTTTTAGCATAATCTAGGAACGTGTAGTCAATTTCGTAAATATGCTCAATTATGCCATAGAAATCTTCTACTACACCAATATCAGGGACACTTTTCATACAAACTCCACTATTAATTGTTTCTTTTCCTTCAGTCCAAGATTAAGTGTGAAATTTGTATCCATTGACGTAATAGATGTGCCATTCTTTGAAACTTCTACTCGGGCCCATAGGTAAGTGCCTTAAGTGGATGTTGATAGGAGTTTGTTCTTCGAGATGCACTTGTTGTTGAAACCATAATGGGAAATTTGAATGTATATCATCAGATGAATGTCCCGTAGTTAAAAATGCCCTGATCGATGACTATATATATGGTGAATATCAATTTAATCATATAATTAAATATAATTATTTAATAAGAAGAGGAATTTGAAACGTACTCAATGTATTGTTTAACTTCAGTGCAGTTAATCAAAACATGAACATGTGCCGCATTAAATACTTTGTCGCTAGGCCAGAAAATCAGAAAATCCCTACCAACATGATGACTAGACAAGCAAAAAACTGATAAAGCATGTGGATGACGTATAACACTATCAGTAGCGTTTCTTCTGTTAACTGGTGACAATGTTTCGTTGTTGAAATAATGAGAACAAAAGTGTGTTGTTTCACGGTGTATGTAAGATGAACAAATTGAGCCCTCAACTCTAGCTTTGTTTTTCACCGACCTTTTTGAATAACCCATGAACCTATAATATACAAAGAGATGTACAATAAGCTCCATGTATATATAAGTTGAAGTATATTGAAAATCAAGTATATGTATATATATATCACCTTTCAAATGGATACATCCATCTATACTGAAATGGTCCACCAAGCCTAGCTTCACTTGCAAGATGCACTGAGAGATGCTCCATGGAATCAAAAAACCTAGGAGGAAATACTTTCTCCAACTTACATAGAATGATCGGAATGTTATTTTCCATATTGATCAGATCTTTATCAATGAGTGTTGAAGAACACAAATTCTTGAAATATTGACTCACTTCAATAAGTGGGTTCAATACATGTGTTGGTAAAGCACTAAAGGCAATAGGAAGTAAACACTCTAAAAATATATAACAATCATGACTTTTCATCCCATGCATCCTCCCATTTTCCACATCAGCACATCTTGTCAAATTAGAACAATAACCGTCAGGCGTCTTCAGCTCTTTGATCCAACGATAAACAGATTTGGCTTCATCAGTAGATAAAGTGTAATTCGCACGAGGTTTTAGGGTTTTTCCGTTTTGTTCCACCAACAACAAATCTAGTTGTTTGCAATATATACCTATGTCTTTTCTAGCTTTGTCATTATCTTTTGTTTTCCCTTTCACATTCATCACAATATTAAATATGTTGTCAAAGAAATTTTTCCCAATATGCATAACATCGAGATTATGTCTCAAAAGATTATATTTCCAATACGGTAGATCCCAAAAAAAACATCTTTTTGTCTAATCGTGCCATTGTCGGTAACCTTGTGGTTTACAAGCCACACCATTAACAACATGTACCTTTGGCATATCTTTTACTTTATTCCAAACTTGTTCTGATGTCAATTTAAGTAGGGGTCCTAGACTTTCTGCATAGCCCTTCATCAATGCAGCTTTGTTCCTTCTAAATGCATGATCAACAGGTAAAAACCTACGATGCGAGTCAAACCACGATGCCTTCCTGCCAAATTTTAAAGTAAATGCTTTGTATCTTCCATACATATAGGACAAGCTAATTTGCCATGAGTGCCCCATCCTGACAGCATCCCATAAGCGGGGAAATCATTAATGGTCCACATTAATGCAGCTCTCATCATAAAATTATCTCTCCGAGCAATATCATATGTCAAGACACCATTCCACAACCTCTTTAAATTGTCAATCAAAGATTGTAAATAAATATCAATACCAGTTGTAGGATTAGAAGGACCTGGTATCACAGCAGCTAAGAACATATAAGGTTTAGACATACACATATCAGGAGGAAGATTGTAAGGAGTAACAATGATCGACCAACAAGAATAAGGAGTAGACGATGCTTGTATGTAAGGCATAAATCCATATGAGGATAATCCAAGTCTTATATTGCGTGGATCTGACGCAAAATCAGGATGCATTTGATCAAAGTGTTTCCATGTCTGACCATCAGACGGATGTCGCAACTCGCTTGAATTTCTTCTATTCTCATAATGCCACGTCATCTTTCCTGCAGTTTGTATTGATGCAACCAATCTCTGCAATCTTGATATAATAAGGAGGTAAAACATTGCTTTCCTTGGAATTGATTTTCCCCTACTTACCCTAGAGTTATTCCTTTGGTGATACCTTGATTGTTGACAAAACTTGCATTCAACTAAGTTAGCATCATTCATACCAAATTCATTGTCATAATACAACATGCAACCTTTAACACAACAATCAATCCTCTTGACACCTAATCCTAACTTTGACACTAACCGTTTCGCATCGTAATAACTTTGCGACAAACCATCTCTAACAGGTGTTGCGTCTAGCATCATTTTAGTCATCAAATCCAAAGCTAAATCAGGAACATGAAATTGAGATTTTAGACCTAACAGTCTAATACACATTGATAACTTTGAGTTTGAAGAACCTTCAAATAACGGTTTATTTGTCTCTTTCAAATTGAGCTTCAAACAACGGTTAGCATGAAATTGAGCTTCTTCATTGGGAAGTTCATCGGTATCATTATATTGATCTTCATTGAATGACAAATTAACCCCAGCATCATCCAATATTATATCATTCATCGCCTCAAAGTGTTGATAGTTATAATAATCTATACCTAACATGTTAGTACTACTTGAAGGACCTATGTTATAATTCTCCACAGATGTACTAGTATTAGGCGCCGCCGGAGACTATTCTCCATGATTAGTCGAAATCCAGTAGTTAGTCATAAATCCATCTGCATACAAATGCACTCTTATTTCATCTTCACTTTTAAACCGTCTACATCGACATAAACAACATGGACATCTCATTCCCCCTTCATCTTCGACAATTTTTTGCACTCTCACAAAATTGAGAAAGTCTTCAACCTTGTTAGCAAAATGTTGTTTAAGACCATTTCTTCCAGAAAACTTCCTATCGTACATCCAACTATGGTCTAAATCCATATATATATATATATATATATATGTATATGTGTATGTATATATATATATCGATGTTTTATATATTAGTTGCTTTACTTTTCAAAAGCATTATATATAAATTTTGACATATTTATATGTCAATTAGGGGAGCATGCATTTGCAAACAATATAATAAATTATTATCAATACAATAATTATATAAACCGAAACTAAAATAATTTTGAAACTAAAATAATTTTGTTAGAATTTTTTTTTTTTAATATATATAGATATGTACATTGATATTGGTATATGGAGAGCATAATGTGGTATGAGTAGAACATTTAAATATTTTAATGTGAATAAGACTTTTGAAAAGGCTTTTAAGTCAGACCAAACTTTTAAAAAGACCATAACAGACCGAAGAAAAAGCCTTTGATAGACCGTAAGCCAGACTTAGACCTAAAAAGTAAATCGTAGGTCAGACTCAGACCTTTCAAAGCCTAGTTTGGCCTATTTCCACTCCTAACCATCAATCCATCACTACTACACATCTCCTATTTAAATGACTTTAAATGTGTTTTAATTATATTCCATTTAATAATTAAAATGATATCTTATAACATCTCTTATTCCTCTATTTTAATTTACAAGGTTATATATGTTTTTAGTCCGAAAAAAACTATGATCTTTCAAGTTTAGTCTTTTAAAAAAATTTATCCACTTTTATTCCATCTATTTATTTGATAGAGAGTTTTTTTTAAGGACTAAAAGTATCAATTGTTTACAATTTTTTTTTTCTTTCAAAATTAGGACTACAAGTGAATAAAATAATGTTTTTAGAGGGTAAAAAGTTGAATTTTTTTTATAAAGAATAATTTTAAAATTTTATAGAGACTAAAAATTTATTTAATTTAATTTACAATAATGTGATGTTAAGAAATCAAATATAATTTATTTTAAGTGATTACAAAAGAAATAAAAAATAATTGAATAAAAAACAAAATATATTAATATCATCATGGAAATTTTGATTTTAGTACTTTAAATTTGAAATATTGTGTTTTTAAAGACAAAAAATTTCTCTTAAATTATTTTATAATTTTTTTAACAAGTACTCTTAATACGCAACTTATTGTGACCCTTTAAATGAAACGAGGTACATATGTATTATAAATCTTCAAAAAAGAATTCAATTTTTTTTCTCACAAATTGGATAATTATATTGCCAAATCATTGTACATAGTTTAGGATTACTTGAGTATAAATCACAATTAAAATATTCTTTAATTAAACTTTACTTATCTCTAAGTCGAATTTTAAATTGACAGAATCTATTTTCTTAGTAAAACAGATTGTTAAGAAAAAGGTTGCATGCAAAATATCTACTTCTATTTTCATGTTTTTTAAAATTCCTAAACTTTGTCACCCAAAAATATAAACTCAAAATTATGATTTTATACAGCAATGTAACGAGCTATTATTTTAGTCCAACTATTATAATAAAGATTAATAAAAAAGTTTATGGTATAGGCTATAAAACATTATAACCCAGCTACAATTATAATAAACATTCACAATAATTTTTTTTACATTTCATTTTTTGAGATTGTATTTAGGGAAATTATTCATTAAATAAGTAATTATAGTGTACAATTTATATGAGACAAATATTTGTAGTTAAATTTAATATTTTTTCTATCTTCTAAATAAAAAATTAAAAAAACTATCATTTACTAAACTGATATGTTTTTTTTTAAAAATCACACACATAAAAATTATTTAAAATTAATGATTTTTTTATAATCGTCGACAAAAAATAAATAAAATATTATAATACCATAACTCTAATTTTTTAACACATTCATTTTTTAGGTTTTTTTAAATGAATCACTAATAAAACTATTGGCGCAGTTAATAATCAAGACAAAATTTACAACTGATTAGTTAGTTAATTTTATTATTTTTTACATGTTATATATAAAAATGAGAATAATTATAATTTACTGATTTGATTTGAGTGTATTATAAACACCATAAAAGGATAAATATTGAAGATTAAAAGGTTAGTTAAAATCAATGATATTTTTTTAATATTGTTAACATAAAATGAGAATAATTATAATATGTTATTTTGTTTTCTTTTAAAATTTAATTTTTTCACATTGTTTTTCACAAACAGAGTAACCAAAAATAGTCTTTCAAGTATACAATTCATACACCTGACCAAATATTTCTCAATATTTCTCAGTAATTAATTAGTTAAATTTAATAGTTTTTTCTTTCTACAAATTGAGAATAACTATATTATATTAATTTGAGTTAATGATAAAAATCATACACAATACAAATGATTGTCTCTAAAGAATTTGATAAATTAGTATTTTTTTTTTTTAGCATAAACAACATAAATATGAGAACACTAATAATACAATAACTAGAATGTTTTCACATTTGAATTTTTCGTGTTTTATTTATGAAAATCAATGACTAATTTTTCAGCATTTGAATACTTTTTGAAATCTGTTTGACTGAGCTGGTTTATTTGTTCTTGATCAAATTGCTTTTGTGTTTAATGATCCTTCATGCTTCTCATAAATTTGTTGATGCCATATCTTTGATTTGGAGATTCGATTCTATTGAAAATAGTTTAAAGAATGATGATGAACTTCTGCAGATATATGGATATCGATACTGAACATCTACAGAGATAGAGATTGATAATCAATCTAGACTTACATTTATTGAACTTCTTGGAGATTGATGATCAATCTTGAGGTTCAATGTTTGATCATTTTGGACAACTTCCTGATAAATGTGGATGACTTTGTATAGACCAAGATTGAGTAACTTTCTTGACAATTAGGCTAGAGAAAGTTCATACTTGTCCTAACTTGCTTGATTCATGAGCTTTTATATCTTAGTGATTCGAATGCGTTCTTTGACTTGAATGGATCCCAGTTGTTCCTTTCAAAGTACTGGTAATATTAACATGAAACTTAGAGGCATAATATTTTCTGAACTAGTTGAGATTGATTGATCAAGAGACTATGATGATTAGTCTTAATCTTGGAGAACATTCTTCGTTTTACCCATAATATTCTTGTTTCTTAATCTATTCAATTTTTTTTCTTCTGATTTCTTTGCTTTACTTGACTTTTATCTTTGAATTATTTCACTCAAAAGCAAAAGTTAAATTAATATAGCATTTTAGAATCGTAATTAACATTCTTAATTAAACTTTGTTTATTTTTATCAAAACTTTAATTTGAAAGTTTATCTTAACAATCTCCCCTTTTTTTTATGATAACAAACATGTTAATTGATATTTTAATTCTGATTCTAATATCAATTTTGAAGAGCTTAAAAGCTACCCTTCAATTTATGCAGTAAGTGATTTTTGACAGAATTGTAAAATTTGCATATAATTTCAATATAAGCTTGTTTTTTCATTAATTCATTTGAAGATACAAAATATCACTTTGCATTAACATATTCATTTGAAGATACAAAAAGGATTTCTATAAACAAAATAAAAATATCTTAATTCTCCCCCTTTTTATCATACAAAAAAGAAGGAGTAAAGAAAAGGTTCTACTTTGGAAGCGATGGAGAGGATCCTTCAAAATGGGAGGATTTTGCAGGGTTAGGGACAAACGGAGAAGTAAGAGCAGGATGAAGTGGGGGCGGTGGGATTCCCAGTTTGGGAGCCAGTTGATCTGTGAGCCATGTCCTTAAGAGGCTGTCTCCTGATCTTGTTGAAGCTGGTGTGCCATGATAATTGAAATATGCAAAGTCGAATATTACGGTATGATACTTACATATTTGTAAACGTTATTAATTGCATATAGTTTTTTTTCTCTTTATATTAACATTTTAAAAATTATTTTGCATGACAGGTTCGTGTATGTAGAATGCCAACACACAACTGAAGCTCTTTCAAAGGTTTTGGTAGAGTGCATGATAGATTGGAATATTGATAGAAAATTGTCAACCATCACTTTAGATAATTGTAGCACTAATGATGCTCTTGTTGGTATGTTGTTAAACAAACTTGATTGTTCTAATCTTATACTTGATGGTCAATTATTTCATATGAGGTGTTGTGCCCACATTTTAATCTTAATTGCTCAAGATGATTTGAGTGTTCTTGGAGATGGTATAGAGAAGGTTAGGGATAGTGTTTCATTTTGGACAACTACGGCTAAAAGAGACCAAACTTTTAGGGAAGCAGCACGTCAATTAAAAGTTCCCATCACTAAGAAACTTATTCTTGATTGCAAAACTAGGTGGAATTCTACTTATTGTATGCTTGTCGTTGCACTAGAATATAAAGATGTTTGTATTTGTTTGAAAACACGAGAGCATTTGTATACATGTTTGCTTACAACAAAAGAGTGGGAAATAGAAAAAGAAATGTGTAATAATTTGCAAGTCTTTAATCGTGTAACTGAGATATTTTCAGGTACACAATATCCCACAACAAACATATTATTTCCATTAATTTGTGAAATAAAACTATCTTTGAAGCAATGACAAACTTGTTCAATTGAGATTATTAGGAGGTAGCAACAAACATGAGAGTAAATGAATATTGATAGTAGAAGATTTAAACCAACCAAATGAAACAGTCTTCCTTGACTCACTCAATATTGAAAATGTATTGGCAAGATGAATTTTTTTCTTTTGACCCTACTAGCATTTATTTTTAATATTTCCAAATTATTAATAACAACTCTTTATGTGTTTAGTTAAATTTGAGTGGGTACTGAAAGAGAGAGGCAAAACCAAATGTAAACAGCAACTCAAGTTAAGAGAATTTTTCAATGTGACATTTGATCAAACACATGACATTCAAGGTCTTTTCCCTTACTTATTTTAGCTTGATGAACTTCCCACCCCAAAATTTTAGGGTTTAACAAGTAAAATTGAAATTGAGAAAACAACTCATTGCATTTGAAATATTTGGCGTACAAATAAAATTGTATAAGGGACCGATAATTTAAGAGCATGAAAGTGAAGAAAAGCAAAGCTAAAGTTAGAAAAATAAACATGAAAATCGTAGAGCTAAATGAACAAACTTATCTATTGTGAATAATAGCAAGAGCAAGAAGATGAAATGTACCTCCGTAAAGGTAGAACAGAAACATGAAATGCATTAGAAGAAGAAGAAGAAGAAGCGACGAAAAAGAAACATTTTCAAAAGCATAGAAAGTGAGAAGAAAAACCTCAAAAAAATTTGGACCATTTCTCGATTTGTGCGTGTCATCCTTGCGCAGGGGCCATGCTAATCTTCTCTGTATCGTTCCAATTTTATCGGATGTCCCCGAAGGGACAAGTTGTGGTGTGATGTAGCGTTATATAACCTCTATAATATCAACGAATATAGTCGGTGTGGTACTTGATTAGGTCACAATCAAAAAACACTTCTCTGTTCCTCTATGCAGCCACAATGCGAAAGCGAGCTACATAGATGCAGTTTTTTCATCAGCTCTTGTTTCAAAATGAATGTTCTTCCCACAACGAAGTATGCAGAGTACAGCAAATCTTTTCTTTTCTTTTTTACAATTTTTTATTTTATTATCTTTTAAACATTTTTTATGTACTGTAGCCTGGACTAGTAGGCACTACTCCTTTCATTACTATTCGGAAGCTATTTTTTCTTTCAAATTTCAATAATAATTATTATATTTTTATGAGTTAAATAATTTCCATTAAATTTTTTTTAACTTTTTTAAAAACAAATCTTCTATTTTTAATACCTACAAATTTTTTATCTTCATTTTTCTGTTTTTATTTTTTAATCAATTTATTGTATATTTTTTTAATTATATTTTGCAAACAAGTTTAGATATTACAAAAATCTCTTTTGTAAAAATATAAATTGGATGTTTAGTATTCTTTTTTGAACAAAATTCCTAATGAGATTTTTTATTTCTATGTGTTTGGCTTTAGAATGTAGGATTGGATTATTTGTTAGACAAATGGTAGAAGTATTGCCACAAAAGAATTGAATGTTACTCTTAAGAATCTTGTAATCTTACCGTTGATGTTTCATCCATAGCAATTGAGATTTGCAATATGTTGCTCAAATGTACTCAACATTTGTTGTTGACATTGCAATTGTACTTTGTCTCTTACTTGACCATGAGAATAAGTTTTCACCAAGAAATGTGCAAGTGCACTTATGTTTTTCTCTCAAGCTTGTTTTCATCATAATCAGCATCACAATAGCCGCTTAATTTGTTCGTAGTAGATTTCTGTTAAAAATAGCTAAGGTTGGTAGTACCTTTTAAGTATCTAAAGATACTCTTAACAACAATTAATTGAGACTATGTTGGATCAGCCTGAAATCTTGCACACACAAACACTAAACACGATATCAGGTCTGGAGACAGTAAGGTAAATAAGTGATCTAATCATTCCTCTATATGTTTTCTGGTCAATGTTCTGGCCTGATTCATCCTTTTCAAGTGAACAGGTAGGGTGCATTGGTGTAGCCATAGGTTTACAATCATTCATTTTCAACTCCTTGATAAGCTCTTTTGTATATTTGATTTGATGAATCTATATGCCTTTTTTATTTTGCTGAATTTGTATCCCAAAGAAGAATTTAAGTTCTCCCATCATACTCATTTGAAATTCAAGCTGCATCAACTTAACAAATTCTTGACAAAGGGTGTCATTAGTGTATCCAAAAGTAATGTCATCGACATATATTGGAATGATAAGAACGTCATCTCCTATTGGTTTTCTAAATAGGGTGTTGTCTAATTATCCTATTTCAAAAAAAAAAAAAAAGAAGTTACTCAATTTATCATGCCATGTCCTAGGTGTTTATTTTAGACCATACAATGATTTCCTAAGTTTAAATACATGGTATGGAAATTCATAACTTTCGAAACCTAGGGGTTGCTTAACATAGACTTATTCACTTATATACCCATTTTTGAAATGCACTTTTAACATCCATTTGAAATAATGTAATATTATTATATGCAGCAAAAGAGAGTATGATACGAATAGTACTAACGTGACCACTAGAGTAAATGTTTTACTGTAATCAATGTCTGCATGATGACTATACCCTTGTGCAACAAATGTAATCGTTCAGTATTTGTTGGTATTTTAAATAAATAAAACTAGAGAAATCAAACAAAACAAACACTAGTGGTCTAGTGGTAGATAATTGCATATTAATGTAGAGACCTGGGTTTGATTCCAAACTAGTGTACAATTAAAAAGCAATGATGAATTCGCTTGTGATGGTGGGTCCATCACTAATCAAACTATGAGATGAAAATAAGCGTATTTGAGCTCCCCTTTTAGTTTAAGTAATTACTATTTTAAAATACATTAATAACGAAAAAACTCTCATATTCACAATACTAACTACAATTATTTATATACTATTTTACAAAATAATCACATAAAAATACTACCATCTTTGTAGAAGAGTAAAAACAAAAAAATAATTAAATATAACATAAATAATTTATATTTGTTACAAAATCACAATAAATATATATAAAACCATCATATCATAGAAAATATATAGAAATAAAGAAATTAATCACAATATTACTACTATCTTAAGATATTTTATTTATAAAAAAATAATTAAAATAAGAAATAGTCTTAAATAATTAAAATATAACTATGCACATATTAATTATGTAGTTTAACGCACACGAAAGTATCACCACAAATATCTAATACAAATCTACATGTAAACTCACTCAAAATCTTATCCTCTAAAATACTTTTATATTTTTGAAAATAAATTAAGTAACTAAACATAATATTTATAATTTATATTACTCATTAAATCAAATATATATACGATTATCAAACCAAAAGAAACTCACACATATAAGGAGAAGTAATCATAAAATTAATCAACATATATACTAAAATAATTTTAACACTAAATTAATTTCTTTATAATACTATTTGATTAATAAAATAGTTGATTATGAAATTTTGGATGTTACACATTTCCACTGACACTTCCACATGATGCGTTTTCTATGATTCGTCCATAGGACGTGTTTTCCCTATACGTGTTTCCTGCCACTAAGGCAACTCCCACGATGATGCATATGTAATGACATGATGATATATTATAAAAAAAAAATATATTCTCACACAACCCACTAAGAGTCATGTCATATGCATTTAAAATCACTTTTTAAAATCATAATCTTATTTACATAACAATACGATCACATACCACACATTCTCATCACGAGTATCACATATTCGTAGACAAATAATCATAAAAATTATAACTTTCACTACATACACATAAAGATCGAAACTTGATATCATATACACCATAAAAATTAAAACTTTAATATATATAACAAAAAAAATTCAAACTCCAACCCATATACATCATCAAAGTTAAAACTTTATCACATATAATATACAAATTCAACCTTTATTTCACATTCATTATAAAAATTAAAAATTTATTATATATAACATATAAGTTCATATTTTACTTTATTTTCGTCATAAAAATTAAAACTCAATCATATATAACATAAAAATTTACATTTTACACCATAAAACCTAAAACTTTATCATATATGACATAAAAATACATAATTTACTTTATATTCATCATAAATATTAAAACTTTATCTCATTTAACATAAAAAATTCATACTTTACTTCGTATTCGAATAAAAAATTAAAACTTTATTATATATAACATAAAATTCATACTTTACTTTATATTCATCATACAAATTAAAATATTATCAAATATAACATAAAAATTCATAGTTTACTTTATATTCATCATAAAATTTAAAACATTATCACATATATAAAAGATCATACTTTACTTCTTAAAAATCGTATATTATATATCGAATTCAACACAAATGATTGTTGTTTCATTATTTTAATTCATTAGGGTTACATTTATTTGTTTCAAAATGCAAGCAATCACAATCATTAATTTCATGTCATCCAACCAACGGTCTAACTATAATTTGTATGAGGGAAAAACCTTTACCTTGACCTATTTTTTTCCCTAGTACAAATCTCTAAGCCCCATAAAGTTGTTCACAAGGAAAAGAAGATCCAAGCTTTTCATGCACAAAGAAGAGGAGATGTAGAGCTGATGGTGGCTAGGGTTTCAATATTCCTTTTTATTTATAGAATCCTGTCTATAATGGGTTTGTGAACTAAGATTTGTGATGGTTCCTAGGGTTTCACATTTTGCTATCTTTAGACTATTTTTCTTTGCAATTTTTTTTTAAAAAAAATGCATTACATTAATGTCTGAAATAACAACGAAAATCACTTTTTTAAATTTTATTTCAATATCTAAAAAATTCATATACCAAAAATATTTAAGTGCGTAAAACATACCAATGTAAATAATTAAAAAAAAACTATAATATAATGAAGTAGTATATCTAAGTTTTCATCTATGCCACTTCGCTATATTAAAGCACATAATTGACATCTTGAGGTCAAAATCAATGGTCATTAAGAAAAGTTATAGATCAAATGAGATAAAGAGAGCATACCAATTCCAAGATGAGTATTCATACTAGCATAGCTAGATGTTCCAATCACATTCTTATTCTGTCTACAAATGATTATTAAAAGAAAGTCAAATTCAGAGAAAAATCACAAAAGTATACTTTCTTGACTATTTAGGGCAACATCAATTAAGTGTTAACTTATTCTTCAAATAAATAACTTTTAAGGCTATATAAAGCAACCATACAAACCCATATAGACAGAGTGGAATCCAACGAAATCAAGTTTAATTGTTGGCATACTTTCACTCTTTAATAGCTTTTCATACAACACAAACATTAATTGATACTTCATTTCTATCGCTTAATTTTAATATTTAAAAAGCAAATATCTACTATAAGATTACAAACCTATGATAGCTTATGCATAAAAAGAAAGTCCATTGAAATAATTGTACTCTAATAGCTTGTGCATGTGCTGTTACCTTTATGAGTATGTTTTTTTTTGCTTCTTTATTCAACTCCAAGGTATACGGAAATCGATAAAAAGTTTCGGGCACAAGCGCAACTATCTAACACTCCATGTTTATTATACTCAAATTTAACCATAACTTTAATTAAGAACTTAAAAGATTTTTCCTGTCATGTCTATTGTATCTTAAAAATGTGAACGCAGTTATAGTTAATTGTAAATACAAGCCCGATAACAAATTAGAGTTGTTTTCTTAAACAAAATAATATTTGAATGTAAATAGCAGAGTGGAAGAACTCCTTAATCAACGAAATCCATAGCATAATCATACCACAAAATGAACAAAATCCATTTAAAGATGCTTCTCTAGTCAATTCATCCAACCTATGTCTAAATTTTTCCTTTCAACATAAATATATGACTAATTAATATTTTAAAATACAATAAAATAGAATGAAACCAACATTAATAATAATAATAAATATTCTTTCAGCCCAACTTTTAACTTTTTTATGTTTGTGTGTGTGAACAAGATTAGAAAATTGACTAATTGACTTCTATTGACAGGAATGGTTTGTTGCAACAAGTTACATGTTGTAGTTGAACATCAAGAATACTTAACAGGTCAAAATCATAACATATTCAAGTGACTCTAAATCATCCATGCAACTTTGCTCTATTAAAGCAGATAATTGACATCCTCGGGTAAAAATCAATGGTCATTAAGAAAGGAAATTGATCAAATAAGATAAGGAGAGCATACCAATTCCAATGTGAGTATTCATACAAGCATACCTAACAGTTCCAGTCACATTCTTATTCTGTCTACAAAGGATTATAATAAGAAATTCAAAGGAAAAGGAAAAGCACAAAAGTATACTTCTTTGACTATTTAGAGCAACATAAATTAAGTGCTAACTTATTCTTTAAATTAATTAACTTTTAATACCATATAAAGCGATCATACACACCCAAATAGACAGAGTCGGAATCAACCGAGAACAAGTTTAATTGTTGGCATACATTCACCCTTTAATAGCTTTCATACAACACAAAAACAACTTTCCTACAACACAAAAACATACAACACAAAACTAATTGATATTTCATACTACCACTAAATTTTAACATTTAAAAAGTAAATATCTACTATATGATTACATACTTATGATGTGGACGTCCAAATGATACCTCCAAATTTGTCAAAACTGATATATTAAATGATGTGGGCTTCATTTAGTATTTTCAATAATAGCTTCCTATGGGACTAAGAATTCATCAGCAAAAATATCAACAAAATGCTTGTGGGGGCGGCCTAGCTAATAAATTAGAGGCTGAAGGCCAATCATCCCAACTCTTAAATCAGAGGATGAGGGTCAGTCATCCCTGCTCCTAAATCAGAGGATATGGGTCAATGTCCCGTCTCTAAAATAATAGGGTGTGGGTTAGTGTCTCAACTTTAAATTTGACCACTAAATATGAAATGTCATGAATGCATTTAATGAATGAACATTTTACTTCATTTTTATCGTTTTTTTTTCAATAAACTTTTTTTCAATTTTTATTTTTATTTCTTTCACCTCTTTATGAACATGCTCCTTGATTCATGGATGAAAAATATGCACCACTTCAAATAAATGGTGGTGATTGTCCTTTTGATCTTTAAAGAAATTTTTTCTTACATCATCGACTTGATCTTTAGTTGCCCCTGCCTTACATGTAAAGACATCATACTAGTTTTGGCCTCTTGACATTTACATGTTTTGTACCCCCAACATATGATTATCATAAAAATGCATTCTGACAAAAAAAAAATTATAACACAAGAAAGTAGTGAAGGAAGGTTTAAACAATGTTATTTAATGAGAAAACCTATGGTACAAAAAAAGATTCATAGGAAGAAGAAAACATAAGGTGATCACATATGGTAAATGACCCAATTTGCTAGTAGTTTTTCATAAAAGAAGTGTGTTAATAACTAATACCACAATTTCAATCATGGTTTTAACCTACTTAGGAAGATATGATTTGCTCCAATCTATATTCAAAGCCTTTGGGAATATGTCCAGCTTCGACTTTGATGTGTGTATATATGTAAGTTATATTCTTTGGCCATCCTTTTTTAGATTCTTAAACTAGTGATTTTTTTTTTTTTTTTGTGGCCCTAAATTTTGCTCAGATTGCCTGTTCGGGTTTTCAACCTAATGGGTTTTTTTTTGTCTAGGCCGCCCTTTTGGGTTTTCAACTTACCAAGTCTTTATTAATTTTTGCACCCTCATTTTTGCCAAGGTCACCGTTTCGGATTTTCAACCAAGTGAGTTTTTATTCAGTTTTTGTACCCTAATTTTTGTCTAGGTTGTTGTTTCAAGTTTTCAACCTAGCGGATATTTATTATTATTATTATTTTGCACCCTAATTTTTGCCTAGGTCGTCCTTTTAGATTTTCAACCTAGCGGGTCTTCATTTAGATATATTACTTTTTGAAGCATCAATGTGTGCAAGTAGTGATAAGTCTTCTTGATTCATGTTGGTCCGGATAAGAGCCACACTTGAATATATTTTTTTTACGGTATTGGAGGCTCATATAGTTGGGAGTTCATTTATCTTGCTAGTCCTTTTTAGAAATGTGAAATCTTCTTGAGTGCTAATTCTTTCTTTTGAAGCTCCAAAATTCATATGTTCTTCTTTTAAGATCTTTTGTAATAATGTTCCTTGACATGAGGCAATCAACATTTCTCTTGAATTGAATTCAATCAGTCAACACAGATCATTACTCTTGTTAAGGGGATTTTTGTTTGAGTGGATCGCACTGCCTTTATTCTATATAATAAGAAACAAAGGGGTGCCCCAGTTATAGACTGATACTCATTGAGGGTATTTTATAGTTACGAGGTAATGTGTGGTTCGAGAGTTTTCCATATACTTTTCTTATACATTTGATAATGAGATGGATAGTCGTGAATTTTATTCTTGTGAGTGACTATTCTTCATCGTTACTTACTTTGAATATTGAAGATAAAGTAGCTACACTCAGCTAGTTGATTATATTATTGAGGGACATGATGGAAAATGACTTCAATATTTTTTAGACATTTGTCTAATATGTATATACAAAATGATCATCTTCTTATTCCAGTTTTTCTATTCTTGATTTAGTTGATTGAGGATTACATTCAAGCCTCAAATACATTCTCAACATCTTCATTTTTGATTCGTAGACGGCTAGAATATTCACAGTACAAACTTCAAATTCCCCACATGATTGATATATTCAAAACATATTTAGATAATTATTAAGATAAAACCACTTGTATAGGGGATTAACGTGACGTCAATCTCATGCCCCAACATATCGAAGTCCATCCAGATAGTGGATATTTGCATCGTTCTCACATTCCGTGGAATTTATAGCATGATTGAAATTATGTATGAGATTTTAGCAAACTTTATTCTGAATGGACTACTTCCAAATATGTCGTTTTTTTGCTTTTTTTGTTTTGTTTTTTTTTTAAGGAAAATGTTATGAGAATGTAAAAAAATGAATGCAATGATTATGCATTTAACTGAAACATTTTACTACCTCCTAATATGCAATTATTTTTTCTAAAAAAATAAAGAGAAAAAGAAAAACATGTTGTAAAATGAAGTAAAAGATGAAACATGCATGATTATGTCCAACATGGTTCTTTTCTTATTTGATGGTTTTTTTTATTGTGAACCTTACTATGGGTGGCTCTACAGTTCTAAATTGGCTCCTAGAGCACACAACTCAATTTTTAAAATTTTAAATCATTTAATAGATAAACTATTAAAATGGAAATATTCTAGAAAAGGTCAACTCTAGATGAGACTTTTATGACAACCAAATAGGATGTACATCTAGAAGATTATTATTACATAGTCTCTATCTTATCTTAGGTTTGCACTCAGCCCAAGTATAGAGCCAACTGAAAAGTGTGTGAGTCGTGTTACGGTAGTGTATAGAAAAATAAATGAGATAAAAAAAATAATCACAATAAAAATAAATTGACAAAACACATATAATTATATTCACAATATAGCAAAACAAAAAAAATAACTATTTAAAATTAACTATGTAATAAATAATAAAATAACTATTTAAAATGAATTAGATTAGACTTGACTCTCAAAAGTCCCCAACGGAGTGCCATCTGTCGCGTCCGGTTTTTCCGCGAAAAAAGAGTCGCCACAAATTTTATTTTTACTAAAGGAAAAATTGGATAAAACATAAAATAATGATTTTTGAACCAAAATTTTAGATTCGGAAGTCGATTACGAGTAGGGAAGATTTAACTCCCTACAACGTCCGTTAAAACGGTTACCTTATAATTAATTATATACAAACTATTTATTTATTTATTTTTACCCCAAAAAGGATAATAAAAAAATTTAAATTATTTACATTAATAAAAAAAGAAAAAAATATTTTTTTATTAATTTGATTTCATAAGGGAAAAACATTGCTCCTACGTATCCCCAGTGCAATAGGAGGGAAATCAAAACACACATGGTTGTTGGATATAAAATATTTATGTGTTGATGGATTTTAATATTAATTTTACTTGATATATATATTTATATCAAAATAAATTAACAACATAATGATGATAATAATAGTAATAATGGTAGTAATGAACGTAATAATAGGAGTGATGTGTTGTAATAATGGTAGTAATGAACGTAATAATGAGTGATGTGTTGTATATTGATTTTTGTATCGTTTTATTTTAGGCAAACACTTTTACTATTTTATTTTTATTTTTATAAACTATAAAGAATAAAAATTCAAGAACAGCTTGGCGAGTTGGCGACGCATATGTGACGCAAATCGACGGCGATAATAACAAGATAATTTAATTTCTAACGCATAAGAAATAAAACACAATAAAGATGAGATATCACAAATTTTTGATAAAGAAACAAACGATTGTACAACAATCAAATTGATTCTTATTAGTTGATTCCAAAACTTGATCGTGAAAACAAGAAAAAATTCTTATTTTATATCATACGTGCATAGAATAGTAAACAAAAAAAAAACTCTATAACCATAATGATGTCAACAAAAAAGATAGACGAGCAAAAAAATGAAAAAATAATAGTTTACCGCACAGGAAAAGTTTTTTAATAGCTCCTAGTTCTAATCGTTATTCTCCCTTTTCTCCCTATTATTCGCTCTTCGCTTTTATTTTTTTACAAGATTTCAGTTTAACTTGAGTCTAGAAAGAAAAAAAAAGAATTGCTTGAGTCTAGTAAAAAAGGATACGCTTGCACTCAAGGAAGAACAATATTCATCTCTCCTCTACCCCCACACTCATACAACCAACAATACCAAGAACCCTAAGTTTCTATTTCAATTTAACTTAGTAATTTTTCAAAAACAAGGAAAATTTCTAGAAGTTGTTATTCCTCCAAAGAGAAACAAACTTTGAAGTAGGGATAGCTCACATAATATTCTTTTTCATGACACATTTATATGTATTTTTCTGCAATATAAAATTGCAACAACAATTTTAAAGTATAGCTGATCTATAGAAATAGAGGTAACAATATTGGAATTCAAGACCGTTGAAAAGACTTAAAAATCAATGCATTCAATTATGTGATGAGAAATTTAAAAGAAAATAAATATAATATTTTTTAAATGAATTTTTAACCCTATAATATTTCTTACCTTAGATTGAGACATCATTCTTTTCCTCTATAAAATTTCAATAAAATAACTATTTGATTCACATCTTGATTTTAATAGATTGTAAAAAATAAAACAAAATGCAACTAAAATAGTAAATAAGGAATCATAATATCTTATTCATTTCATATCATTTCATTACATCTTATTATGTAAGAAATACTACAATATTTCTTAAAACTATGGAGTTGTAGCAAAAACATTGGGTGGATGACAACATTTTTTGTTGACAATGCATGTTTCTGAGAGTGGGATACAATCAATGTACTTGTTTGGTCGTGTTCCATGCACACTTCCCAACAAGATAGTAGCAATAACAACAAACAAAAGCATCATCTTTAACATCATTTTCGATGTTTTTTCCATTATATTTCTAAATGTTGTTTTTTTTGCAAAGAAATAAGAGAGATTAATTTTACATGATATAGCTAAAAAATGTTTACGTATTTATATAGATAGAGTTGAACTCTCAAAAGAATCAAAATAGAAAAAAATTAATTTACAATTAATATTAAAGTTTGTGCAAATAATTTTTAAAGAACAAATTATTTGCTTTGTTATATTGAGTAAAAAATCTTACGATATTTATTTATAATTGATAGTAACATTTCTTTTTTCATTTTTGGTAATCAGTACACTAAATTACTTTATTATTACGTGATATATGACTATCTCTATGTAATGATTTATATTGTCATTAAGTAAAATATTAAAGGTATTTGATTTATTTTTCTTAAAGAAAACGGTATTGATTTATAAAATTTAAAGAAAACGGTATTGACTTGTAATTTGGTATTGTTGAATACTTTTTTATTATTATTATTATTATTATTATTATTATTATTGTTATTATAAAAAAAATGTTCAAGATAGACTCTTCCTATTTTTAGAAAAATAAATTTGATAATAATAGAAAATGAAGAACGAATATAATATCTGCAAATAATATATTATGTTGTCCTTTAACTTACATGAAAATTACAAATTAGTTCTTTATATTTTTTTTATAATAAGATAGTCCTTTATTTATCTTTTGGGATCAAGTTTGTGATTTTATGCTTGTAAATATTTTCACCATTAATCCTAATTTAAAATCATCGTAATTTAAATTTAAATTTTTTCAATTTTTTGAATAAATTCATTTACTTAACAGTTTTGACTGCAATAATTATAAAAATATAAATAATCAATAACCTAATATCTATTTGGTAAAAATATGAGAAAATTATAATATATTAATTATAATGTATTGTATGAATATACCCATAACAAATATTGATCGTACATTAATATCAAATGAATGAGTTCTCAACATATAATATATCAAAGAATGATATCTTATCAAATTTCTCTTATTA
>JBBPBS010000629.1:13822-38549 GCA_037974835.1 Cicer judaicum | reverse complement strand
ATCAATAACCTAATATCTATTTGGTAAAAATATGAGAAAATTATAATATATTAATTATAATGTATTGTATGAATATACCCATAACAAATATTGATCGTACATTAATATCAAATGAATGAGTTCTCAACATATAATATATCAAAGAATGATATCTTATCAAATTTCTCTTATTAAAGATTTTAATTCGTTGAATTCTCTATTTCAACGTCATCACTAGTGATGGGAATAGGTTAGGCCGTCCGTCAGGGGGCTATGGTCGGACCTACTTATGGTCTGGCCTAACCTAGCCTATTTAATAAAAAAGCTAGGCTCAGGCTGATTTTAAAGTCTATTTATTTAAATAGGTTAGGTTCAGACTTATAAACAAGCCTATTAAGTCTGACAGGCCGGCCTATATATATTTTAATATTTATTAATATTTTTTTATTATGATATTAATAATATTATTACCTAATTTAAATTATACCAATTAGGCAATCACTCAAAAATATTCCATATTCAGTAGTCATTTCATATTCGGTAGTGATTCTATATTTGGTAGTCGTTTCATATTCGATAACGTTCAATTAGTCAATCACTCAATAGACGTTCCATATTTGTTTAAGAGGTAATAATGAGTGTGTTTGTTTTAAAAAAAAATCTATTATTTGAAACTAAAATAATTTTGTTAGAAATTTTTGTTTTTTAATATATATATATAGATATGTACATTGATATTGGTATATGGAGAGCATAATATGGTATGAGTATAACATTTAATTATTTTAATGTGAATAAGACTTTTAAAAAGACTTTTAAGTCAGACCAAACTTTTAAAAAGGCCAAAACAGACCTAAGAAAAAGCCTTTGATAAACCGTAAGCCAGACATAGACCTAAAAAGTAAATCGTAGGTCAGGCTCAGACCTTTCAAAGGATGGTCTGGCCTATTCCCACTTCTAACCATCAGCCCGTCACTACTACACATCTCCTATTTAAATGACTTTAAATGTGTTTTAATTACATTTCATTTAATAATTAAAATGATATCTTATCACATCTCTTATTCCTCTATTTTAATTTACAAGGTTATATATGTTTTTAGTCCAAAAAAAACTATGATCTTTCAAGTTTAGTCTTTCAAAAAAAGTATCAATTGTTTACAATTTTTTTTTCTTTCAAAATTAAGACTACAAGTGAATAAAATAATGTTTTTAGAGGGTAAAAAGTTGAATTTTTTTTTATAAGGAATAATTTTAAAATTTTATACAAACTAAAAATTTATTTTAGTTAATTTACAATAATGTGGTTTAATGTTGGCAAATGGTAACAATTGACACATGTTAAGAAATCAAATATAATTTATTTTAAGTGATTATTAAAGAAATAAAAAACAATTGAATAAAAAAATATATTAATATCATCATGAAAATTTTGATTTTTTTACTTTAAATTTTAAATAACTATTTAAAATTAACTATGTAATAAATAATAAAATAACTATTTAAAATGAATTAGATTAGACTTGACTCTCAAAAGTCCCCAACGGAGTCACCATCTGTCGCGTCCGATTTGTCCGCGAAAAAGGAGTCGCCACAAATTTTATTTTTACTAAAGGAAAAATTGGATAAAACCTAAAATAATAATTTTTGAACCCACAATTTGGATTCGGAAGTCGATTACGAGTAGGGAAGTATTAACACCCTACAACGTCCGTTAAAACGGTTACCTTATAATTAATTATATACAAACTATTTATTTATTTATTTTTACCCCAAAAAAGATAATAATAAAAATTTAAATTATTTACATTAATAAAAAAAGAAAAAAATATTTTTTTATTAATTTGATTTCATAAGGGAAAAACATTGCTCCTACGTATCTCCAGTGCAATAGGAGGGAAATCAAAACACACATAGTTGTTGGATATAAATTATTTATGTGTTGATGGATTTTAATATTAATTTTACTTGATATATATATTTATATCAAAATAAATTAACAACATAATGATGATAATAATAGTAATAATGGTAGTAATGAACGTAATAATAGGAGTGATGTGTTGTAATAATGGTAGTAATGAACGTAATAATGAGTGATGTGTTGTATATTGATTTTTGTATCGTTTTATTTTAGGCAAACACTTTTACTATTTTATTTTTATTTTTATAAACTATAAAGAATAAAAATTCAAGAACAGCTTGGCGAGTTGGCGACGCATATGTGACGCAAATCGACGGCGATAATAACAAGATAATTTAATTTCTAACGCATAAGAAATAAAACACAATAAAGATGAGATATCACAAATTTTTGATAAAGAAACAAACGATTGTACAACAATCAAATTGATTCTTATTAGTTGATTCCAAAACTTGATCGTGAAAACAAGAAAAAATTCTTATTTTATATCATACGTCCATAGAATAGTAAACAAAAAAAAAACTCTATAACCATAATGATGTCAACAAAAAAGATAGACGAGCAAAAAAATGAAAAAATAATAGTTTACCGCACAGGAAAAGTTTTTTAATAGCTCCTAGTTCTAATCGTTATTCTCCCTTTTCTCCCTATTATTCGCTCTTCGCTTTTATTTTTTTTACAAGATTTAAGTTTAACTTGAGTCTAGAAAAAAAAAAAAGAATTGCTTGAGTCTAGTAAAAAAGGATACGCTTGCACTCAAGGAAGAACAATATTCATCTCTCCTCTACCCCCACACTCATACAACCAACAATACCAAGAACCCTAAGTTTCTATTTCAATTTAACTTAGTAATTTTTGAAAAATAAGGAAAAATTCTGGAAGTTGTTATTCCTCCAAAGAGAAACAAACTTTGAAGTAGGGATTGTTGGAAAATAATTATTTATTGTGTGAATTTAATAATTGTTGAAGTCCCACATTGGAGAGAAATATTTTTTGTAAATTTAAGTGGAAAGAAACTTGTTAAGTCCCATATTGGAAAGAAATAATTTTGAAATCCCACATTGGAAAACTCTAGTATTTTGAGTAGTTTCAAATCTATATATACTAAAGTCCCACATTGCTTAGAAAAGAAATGTGAGTTTACTTCCATCACTATATAATGAGCATCAAACTATTGTGAAAAGAACCCCAAAGTTGGATGCTTTTCCCAACTTTCTCTTTTCTCCCTCTTATACTATGCTCGCCAAATTTTGAGCCACTTCTCCCCTTTCTTTCTGTCCCTTTCGGTTTTTAGAGCGGTTATTATACCGCAGTCTCTTCGGTTTTTTAGAGCGGTTATTATACTGCAGTCCCTTCGGTTTTTTAGAGCGGTTATTATACCGTAGTCCCTTCGGTTTTTTAGAGCGGCTATTATGTCGTAGTCTCTTTGGTTTTTTAGAGCGGTTATTATACCGCAGTCCCTTCGTTTTTTTAGAGCGGTTATTATACCGTAGTCCCTTCGGTTTTTAGAGTGGTTATTATACCATAGTCCCTTCGGTTTTTAGAGCGGTTGTTATGCCGTAGTCCCTTTATTTTTAGAGCGGTCGTTTTGTCGTAGTCCTATTGTTTTTTAGAGCGGTCGTTGTGCCATAGTTATGAGTGGTCGTAGTACCATATTGCGAATGACTTTAATCGTCATATTGAGAGTGACTTTAATCGTCATATTAAGAGTGGCTTTAAGCGCCATATCGATGGTGTAATTCTAGAACGGTTTTCTATAGTGCAGTTGAACTCCGATACAGTGATCTGGGCTGTTTTATCCTAGAGACTTCGTGGTTGATAGTCTGCCTTGCACAATTTGGGCAGTGCCGCGAAACGTCTTAAAGAGAGCGACCTAGTCCGCGACTCAACCCATTAATATCTTCGGTGGCATAAATTGTGATTTTTAATAGTTTTTGAAACTCAAATTCCAACAATTTTAAGACGTTTCGTTCTGCCATGTCAACCGAAGATATTACTGAATTTGATTATGTTGCCTCTTCAATAAACTATTTAAGTTTTGAAAGCAAAAAAGGATAAGAAAGCTGGAGAATTAACCCATCAGAAAATAATGATAAGAATTATATTCTTGATGGAGTTGTTGATGATATGTATAACTACTACAGTTCTAGCAATACTGGTAGAGATATTTGAGATGCTCTGAATGAGTATGTAGTGAGCTGCTACCCAGAGTATCAGATGGCTGACGACAGATCCGTGGAGGCACACTGTTGTAAAATTCAGAAAATAACTCATGGGATCATCTATTAAGGTGCGTTACTCATGACATATTTAAATTAAGTATTGAAATTTAATATGTCTCTTTATGTTTGATTAATGAAATCAATAAAATGTATCTTTTTACTTGCATGTTGTATGATTTTAATTTTTTACATGCTATACTATGTGATGCGAACACATTTGATTTCAAAATTATGTAACTTAGATTTATTTTCAAAGTTATAGTTAAATGATTTTGAAAAATGTGATTTGTTGTAGTCAAACTAAAATGATAAAGAGTTCACGTTAATTTGTAGTTAGAGAATCTAAGTCTTTAGATTTATTACACTTTAATATATGTGAACATGATGGGAAAGTTAACATGAAATGAAAAACAAAAATGAAACGTTTGACATGTTAAGAATCTATGTAACTAAAATTGAAAATCAATTTAGTAGAAAGATTAAAAGGTTTCAATTCTAGTTTGTTTAAATAAGTTTTATAAATTGTCTAGAATTAAATGCGGAACAAGTGCACCATAATTGCTTGATGTGAATGGTAAAGTTGAAAAGAAAGGAAATATAACTCTTATTGAACTAGTAGTTGCTAGTATGCTTAATTATATTGTTGCATCTCATTAGTGTGGAGAAAATATATTGCTTATTTGTTATGTTTTGAATAGAGTTCTTAAAGCTAAAAACAAAACATCTCCTTATGAGATAGTGAAGAAAAGACAATCGAACTTGTCTTATTTTCAAACATGGGGTGGTCAGACTTATGTCAGAATCCCCGATCCCGAGCGAATTAAACTCGCTAGTAGAACCTATGAATGAGAATTCATTTGGGTATGCGGTAAAGAACAAAGCGTATAGGTTTTATGACCTAAATGCAAAAGTGATCAGAGAGTCAAATGATGTTGACTTCTATGAAACTAAATTCCCTGTAAAATGGAGAAATAGTGGGGGCAACGAACCAAGTTACATTCCTGTTACAAGAAGCACTAAAAGCAGCAAACAAGATGAAACAGAAACTCGAAGAAGTAAGAGAGTCAAAGTTGCTAAAGATTATGGACCAGAATATATGGTCTATAATTTAGAAGAGGATCCTGCAAATCTTAAAGAAGCTCTGTCATCTTTAGATGCAGATCTATGACAAGAAGCTATAAACGATGAAATGAATTCTCTAGAGTCTAACAAGACCTGACATTTAGTAGACTTGTCTCATGGTTGTAAACTAATAGGTTGTAAATGAATTTTGAAAAAGAAACTAAAACCCGATGGATGTATTGATAAGTACAAGGCACGCCTTGTAGCCAAGGGTTTTAGGCAAAGATAAAATATAGATTTCTTTGACACTTTCTTACGAGTCACTAGACTAACATCCATTAGGGTGCTTATATCACTTGCGGATATTCATAACCTGGTGATACACCAGATGGATGTTAAAACAATTTTTTTTAAATGGTGACCTAGAAGAAGAAATTTATATGGAACAACCTGAAGGTTTTGTAATTCATGGACAAGAAAACAAGGTCTGTAAGTTAGATAAATCTCTATATGGTCTTAAACAAGCTCCTAAGAAATGACATGAAAAGTTTGATAACTTGATTAAATTGAATGAGTTTAAAGTGAATGAAAGTGACAAATGTATTTACTACAAATTTGAAAATGACATTTGCACTATCATATGTCTCTATGTAGACGACATACTCATATTTGAGTCAAACTTTGATGCTATAACATTTTGAAATCATTGTTGGGTAACAACTTTGATATGAAAGACCTCAGAGAAGCAAATGTAATCCTTGAAATCAAGATTACTAGGCCAGAAAAGGGAATTTCTTTGGATCAATCTCACTATGTTGAAAATATCCTAAAGAAATATAAATACTTTGACTGTAAACTTTCTTGCACACCATATGATATAAGTGTGAAACTTTTTATGAACACTGGTGAAAGTGTTAGACAAACTGAATAACGGAGCATCATTGGCAGCCTCAGGTATGTCACTAATTGTGCTAGACCCAACATTGCCTATGTTGTGGGATTGTTGTGTAGGTTTACAAGTAGACCTAGTATAGAGCATTGGCACACTATAGAAAGGGTCATGAGATACAATGTTGTTGATTGGAACGTCTTATTAGATGACTCCAAAGCAATTGAAGACTATATTTTAATATAGTGAGTGGTGTTGTATCTTGGAAATCAAAGAACAGACGATATTGGATCAATCCATTATGGAGTCTGAAATTATAGCACTAACTACTACTAGTGAAGAAGCAAGTTAGTTGAAATGTTTGCTAGTTGAGATTCCTATATGGGAAAAACCAATGACAGATGTGTTGATCCACTGCGATAGTACCGCGGCTATTGCGAAGATTGAGAATCGTTATTACAACGATAAGAAATGACAAATTTGTCATAAGCACAACATTGTTAGAAAGTTAGTTACTAAATGAGTTGTTATAGTGGATCATGTATGCACTGATGAGAATTTAGCAAATCCTTTGACGAAAGGATTAGCTATAGAGAAAGTTATAAATACATCCAAAAGGATGAGACTAATGCCTATATAGTCACTCATGATGGTAACCCGACCTAAAAGACTGGAGATCCCAAGAATTAGGTTCAATGGGTAATAACAAGTCGTAAAGTGATATGAGATGAACATGCTATTATAAATTAGAGAAGCATGATTCCTGAAGCGATGATAGGATGAGGTAATAGAAACTCTTAATGAGATATACACTCTACGTGGAGGGAGTACCTAGCTACAGGAGTACTCTTGATAGACTCAGCTATGTGAATGTGGAAGTGGGGCCGCTTTCTATGGAATTTTGAGGCAGAATTCCTAGAGCGTTCACTATACTAGGATACACGTGTAGGGCCATTAATGCACGAGCTTTTGAGAATACACCCTATGAAAAGGTTGTGTGTGGGTTTGATGTTAGAGATAGAGTTCAAGACTACGAGTCACTCTTGTTGAATCTGAATCTTACTTACTATGCAAAGGTTCAAGTCAAGAGACACCTTTGTTTATGCACGATCTTATAGAAGCGTTTGACGCTATTTTAGAAACATTTTTTAAATTCAAGTGGGGGATTATTGGAAAATAATTATTTATTGTGTGAATTTAATAATTGTTGAAATCCCACATTGGAGAGAAATATTTTTTGTAAATTTAAGTGCAAAGAAACTTGTTAAGTCCCACATTGGAAAGAAATAATTTTGAAATCCCACATTGGAAAACTCTAGTATTTTGAGTAGTTTTAAATCTATATATACTAAAGTCCCACATTGCTTAGAAAAGAAATGTGAGTTTAATTCCATCACTATATAATGAGCATCAAACTATTGTGAAAAGAACACCAAAGTTGGATGCTTTTCCCAACTTTCTCTTTTATCCCTCTTATATCCTGCTCGCCAAATTTTGAGCCACTTCTCCCCTTTCTTTCTGTCCCTTTCGGTTTTTAGAGCGGTTATTATACCGCAGTCTCTTCGGTTTTTTAGAGCGGTTATTATACCGCAGTCCCTTCAATTTTTTAGAGCGGTTATTATACCGTAATCCCTTCGGTTTTTTAGAGCGGCTATTATGTCGTAGTCTCTTCGGTTTTTTAGAGCGGTTATTATACCGCAGTCTCTTCGGTTTTTTTGAGCGGTTATTATACCGTAGTCCCTTCGGTTTTTTAGAGCGGTTATTATGTCGTAGTCCCTTCGGTTTTTTAGAGCGGTTATTATACCGTAGTCCCTTCGGTTTTTAGAGCGTTATTATACCGTAGTCCCTTCAGTTTTTAGAGCGGTTGTTATGCCGTAGTCCCTTTATTTTTAGAGCGGTCGTTTTGCCGTAGTCCTTTTGTTTTTTAGAGCGGTCGTTGTGTTGTAGTTATGAGTGGTCGTAGTACCATATTGCGAATGACTTTAATCTTCATATTGAGAGTGACTTTAATCGTCATATTAAGAGTGGCTTTAAGCGCCATATTGATGGTGTAATTCTAAAACGGTTTTCTACAGTGCAGTAGAACTCCGATACAGTGATCTGGGTTGTTTTATCCTGGGGACTTCGTGGTTGATAGTCTGCCTTGCACAATTTGGGCAGTGCCGCAAAACGTCTTAAAGAGAGCGACCTAGTCCGCGACTCAACCCAGTAATATCTTCGGTGGCATAAATTGTGATTTTTAATAGTTTTTGAAACTCAAATTCCAACAGATAACTCCATTAATATTCTTTTTCATGACACATTTATATGTATTTTTTTGCAATATAAAAATTGCAACAACAATTTTAAAGTATAGCTAATCTATAGAAATAGAGGTAAC
This sequence comes from Cicer judaicum, assembly GCA_037974835.1. Classification (NCBI taxonomy): domain Eukaryota; kingdom Viridiplantae; phylum Streptophyta; class Magnoliopsida; order Fabales; family Fabaceae; genus Cicer; species Cicer judaicum. Next base: position 30,093 of record JBBPBS010000629.1, on the reverse strand, counting down.
AATATTGGAATTCAAGACCGTTGAAAAGACTTGAAAATCAATGCATTCAATTATGTGATAAGAAATTTAGAAGAAAATAAATATAATATTTTTTAAATGAATTTTTAACCCTATAATATTTCTTACCTTAGATTGAGACATCATTCTTTTCCTCTATAAAATTTCAATAAAATAACTATTTGATTCACATCTTGATTTTAATAAATTGTAAAAGATAAAACAAAATGCAACTGAAATAGTAAATAAGGAATCATAATATCTTATTCATTTCATATCATTTCATTACATCTTAGTATTTAAGAAATACTACAATATTTCTTAAAACTATGGAGTTATAGCAAAAACATTGGGTGGATGACAACATTTTTTGTTGACAATGCATGCTTCTGAGAGTGGGATACAATCAATGTACTTGTTTGGTCGTGTTCCATGCACACTTCCCAACAAGATAGTAGCAATAACAACAAACAAAAGCATCATCTTTAACATCATTTTCAATGTTTTTTCCATTATATTTCTAAATGTTGTTTTTTTTGCAAAGAAATAAGAGAGATTAATTTTACATGACATAACTAAAAAATGTTTACGTATTTATATAGATAGAGTTGAACTCTCAAAAGAATCAAAACAGAAAAAAAATTAATTTACAATTAATATTTAAGTTTGTGCAAATAATTTTTATAGAATAAATTATTTGTTTTGTTATATTGAGTAAAAAATCTTACGATATTTATTTATAATTGATAGTAACATTTCTTTTTTCATTTTTGGTAATCAGTATACTAAATTACTTTATTATTACGTGATATGTGACTATCTCTATGTAATGATTTATATTGTCATTAAGTAAAATATTAAAGGTATTTGATTTATTTTTCTTAAAGAAAACGGTATTGACTTGTAATTTGGTATTGTTGAATATTTTATTTTTATCTATTTTTTAGTGTAAATTTACAATTTGGTATCTATAGTATAAATATTTCACACTTATTTCATTATACTTTCTAATTGATCCTTGCACCAAAGACATCTTATGACACTATCACATTTAACGTTAATGAAATGAAATGCTTCTACCAAATTTGATGACATGCACATTTTATTATTATTATTATTATTATTATTATTATTATTATTATTATTATTATTATTATTATTATTATTATAAAAAAAAAGTTCAAGATAGACTCTTCCTATTTTTAGAAAAATAAATTTTATAATAATAGAAAATGGAGAACGAATATAATATCTGCAAATAATATATTATGTTGTCCTTTAACTTACATGAAATTACAAATTAGTTCTTTATATTTTCTTTATAATAAGATAGTCCTTTATTTATCTTTTGGTGGGATCAAGTTTGTGATTTTATGCTGGTAAATATTTTTACCATTAATCCTAATTTAAAATCATCAAAATTTAAATTTAAATTTTTTTCAATTTTTTGAATAAATTCATTTACTTAACAGTTTTGACCGCAATAATTATAAAAATATAAATCATCAATAACCTAATATCTATTTGGTAAAAATATGAGAAAATTATAATATATTAATTATAATGTATTGTATGAATATACCCATAACAAATATTGATCGTACATTAATATCAAATGAATGAGTTCTCAACATATAATATATCAAAGAATGATATCTTATCAAATTTCTCTTATTAGAGATTTTAATTAGTTGAATTCTTTATTTCAACGTCACATCATCACTAGTGATGGGAATAGGTTAGGCCGTCCGTCAGGGGGCTATGGTCGGACCTACTTATGGTCTGGCCTGGCCTGACCTAGCCTATTTAATAAAAAAGCTAGGCTCAGGCTGTTTTTAAAGTCTATTTATTTAAATAGGTTAGGTTCAAACTTATAAACAAGCCTATTAAGTCTGAGAGGTCGGCCTATATATATTTTAATATTTATTAATATTTTTTTATTATGATATTAATAATATTATTTCCTATTTTAAATTATACCAATTAGGCAATCACTCAAAAATCATTTCATATTCAGTAGTCGTTTCGTATTCGGTAGTGATTCTATATTTGGTAGTCGTTTCATATTCGATAACGTTCAATTAGTCAATCACTCAATAGACGTTCCATATTTGTTTAAGAGGTAATAGTGAGTGTGTTTGTTTTAAAAAAAAATCTATTATTTGAAACTCAAATAATTTTGTTAGAATTTTTTTTTTTTTTTTTAATATATATAGATATGTACATTGATATTTGTATATGAAGAGTATAATGTGGTATGAGTAGAACATTTAATTATTTTAATGTGAATAAGACTTTTAAAAAAACTTTTAAGTCAGACCAAACTTTTAAAAAGGCCAAAACAAACCGGAAAAAAAACCTTTGTCAGACTGTAAGTCAGACTTATACCTAAAAAGTAAATCGTAGGTCAGGCTCAGACCTTTCAAAGGCTGGCCTGGCCTATTCCCACTTCTAACCATCAATCCATCACTACTACACATCTCCTATTTAAATGACTTTAAATATGTTTTAATTATATTCCATTTAATAATTAAAATGATATCTTATCACATCTCTTATTCCTTTATTTTAATTTACAAGGTTATATATGTTTTTAGTCCGAAAAAAACTATGATCTTTCAAGGTTAGTCGTTTAAAAAAAGTATTAATTGTTTACAATTTTTTTTTCTTTCAAAATTAGGACTACAAGTGAATAAAATAATGTTTTTAGAGGGTAAAAAGTTGAATTTTTTTTTTATAAGGAATAATTTTAAAACTTCATAGAAACTAAAAATTTATTTTATTTAATTTATAATATTGTGGTTTAATGTTGGCAAATGGTAACAATTGACACATGTTAAGAAATCAAATATAATTTATTTTAAGTGATTATTAAAGAAATAAAAAATAATTGAATAAAAAAATATATTAATATCATCATGAAAATTTTGATTTTAGTACTTTAAATTTTAAAAATTGTGTTTTTAAAGACAAAAAATTTCTCTTAAATTATTTTTTAATTTCTTTAACAAGTACTCTTAGTACGCAACTTATTGTGACCCTTTAAATGAAATGAAGTACGTATGTATTATAAATCTTCAAAAACGAATTCAATTTTTTTTCCCACAAATTGGATAATTATTAATAAAAAAGTTTATGCTATAGGCTATAAAACATTATAGCCCAGCTACAATTATAATAAACATTCACAATAACTTTTTATACATTTCATTTTTTGAGATTGTATTTAGGGGAATTATTCATTAAATAAGTAATTATAGTGTACAATTTATATGAGAGTGTCACTAATTAATGAGTTAAATTTATTATTTTTTCTATCTTCTAAATAAAAAATTAAAAAAACTATCATTTACTAAACTGATATTTTTTTTTTATAAAAATCACACACATAAAAATTAGTTAAAATTAATGATTTTTTTATAATTGTCGACAAAAAATAAATAAAATATTATAGTACCATAACTCTAATTTTTTAACACATTCATTTTTTAGGTTTTTTTTTAAATGAATCACTAAAGAAACTATTGTCGCAGTTAATAATCAAGGCAAAATTTATAACTGATTAATTAGTTAATTTTATTATTTTTTACATGTCATACATAAAAATGAGAATAATTATAATTTATTGATTTGATTTGAGTGTATTATAAACACTATAGAAGGATAAATTTTGAAGATTAAAAGATTAGTTAAAATCAGTGATATTTTTTAATATTGTTAACATAAAATGAGAATAATTTTTTAAAATTTATTTTTTCACATTGTTTTTCACAAACAGAGTAACCAAAAATAGTCTTTCAAGTAAACAATTCATACACCTGACCAAATATTTCTCAGTAATTAATTAATTAAATTTAATAGTTTTTTCTTTCTTCTACAAATTGAGAATAACTATATTATATTAATTTGAGTTAATGATAAAAATAAATATTGTGAATTTGTGAAGTGGAGATTATTCTGTAATCATATAGGTAGAGCATGACAAGCCTAGTGGTTACGGGGAAGTACAACTGAATAAGTCTGATCGTGGTGGTCTGCATTAAGCCTTAAGGAATGATTGTAAGACCTTGGAGGTATTCGGGTGGAGAATTCCTATGTGACTTGGAGGTAGCACCCTAAAAGTTTGGGAGCTACCATGTAACACACATTTACCCAATTGTGATTCTAATTTGTGTTTGAGATAACGGTCTTAATGGAGTATCATAGGTCAACGAAGGGAGAAAAATAAATATTGTGAATTTGTGAAGTTGAGATTATTTTGTCATCGTATAGGTAGAGCCTGACAAGCCTAGTGATTATGGGGAGGTACAACTAAATAAGTCTGATCATGGTGGTCAGCTGTTAAGCCTTAAGGAAAGATTGTAAGACCTTGGAGGTATTCGGGTGGAGAATTCCTAGGTGACTTAGAGGTAGCACTCTAAATGTTGGGAGCTACCATGAAACACACATTTACCCAATTGTGATTCTAATTTGTGTTTGAGATAACGGTCTTAATCGAGTATCATAGATCAACAAAGGAAGAAAAAACAAAATATCTACTATAAATTTTTATTTATTATTTTGGGGTTTTGGATGTCACAACGTACATCAATAATCTTTTGGAAGATAAATTATTTAATGTGAAAATATGAGAGCAACAAAACTTGATATACAACAAAACTGTATATGAGCAAGTCTTCCAAAAAGATACGGTGCGTATTTTCTCCAAATTACATTTGGAAATTATTCAACTAAGTCTTCTTTCATACTCTTGATTGGATTTTGGGGCACGGACATAAGCTAGGCCTATTATTGGACCTTTAGAATTTTTGATACAACTAGGTGAAATTTATCTTTTATTTGAATCTTTGATTTTCAATTAGAGGGACTAAATTTTCTTTATCAAATTATAACTTGATTGTTGCAGACAGATGTTGGATACTTATTTTCTTAATAAATAGAGGCATACTACTTGACTTAGAATTAATGGCTTGGGAAAATCACATTTGTTGCATTATCAAAGTCACTGCAACTTTAGAGGCTACTTATCAGAAGTTGCATTCTATAAGATGTTGTAATAATTAGAGCTAACCGAACATGAGCTTTAGAGGCAGGCTTGAATAATAGACTTCAGAGGCATACTCAGAAGTACTGCTCATCAAAAGCATGCAGAAGTACTGTTCATCAGAAGCATGCAAAAATACTGTTCATTATAGGCATGGAAACTTCATAGACAAACTGAATCTTTAGAGCACATAATTCTTCATAGGCACATTGATTTACCAAAAACACGTTGAGCTACAAGAAACACGTTGAACTACCAAAAGCATGAAATCATAGGTAAATGCATGTACTTTTCTAGGGCATGCATTTTTCTGAAGTACAATCGATCATCCGAGAACAAATGAAATATAATTTTTATAATAAAGTTTTCATTTTGAGTCAACCCTAAGTTTTCATATAAATGACCAAAGAACTATAAAGTTGTTTTGATTGGATTTCAAGTAAGTTAAGTCAAATAGATGAGCCAACTCTGAATCTATATTAACAAAAAATGAAAAGAATAGGTTCTACTGTCAAAACAATAAATATATGTATTTTCAAGTACAATAATCGTTTATCCAAAATGTCTAATTTATTAGCACTAGGCGACAATTTATTAGCAATATTTGACCCTAACTTGTGCACTAAAATTTCAATTAAGGTGTTCTTTGTGGGGTTAGAAAGCTAAAAAAAACAAAAAAAAACTACTTATTTAAGATGTTCATTCCCTTCATCTTTATTTTATCCCGTTAGTTTTCTTAGTAAGATTTTCAATGGGGCAATTGCTCATTATCACCTTATTTTTTTTGGATTTTGGTCAAGTCCTCCAAATATTTTTAACAATATTTATTAGAGTGTTGCAGATTATATAAGGTAGTTTTGGAAAGAGAACCTAATTGAGATGTGATTTCAAAACATAGCTTTAAACTCAATCAAACTTTAAGGATGGGAAAAATACATTTGAAGTTTCCTTCGTTGTGTCATAGTTGGCCCTTGCAATACATTGCATTGAAAAGTGTATATAGAAATTCAGACATCAAATTGAAATCAAACAAAGTCCAAGAGAAAAATAAAAGACACATCTTAATATTGGTTCCTGCACACAAAAAACCAATTAAATAAACAAATAAAAAAGCAAAGAAATTCATAGTGATTCATGAACATGCAAAAACAGACGAAATGAGATCAGTGTGATTCTTCAAGGCTTCACGTCAAAGAACTTTCAAAAGAATTATAAAACAAGTTCATTACCTCTTGGTTGACGATAGCCTACGATACGACAAAGATCGAGTGTTTCATGTCGCAGTTGCAATTTGAGACTTTAAGGGAACACAATGGTGTCACGGTTGTAGAATCAATTTGAACAAGTAGGGCTGGATTTGAGAAAGATCATTTTTGTTAATTGACCATTAATGATATCATCATAACATAATGTTGAATGTTCTTCCTTCGTTATTTGAATTATAAATACTCTTTGAGATTTTCTTTCAAATGTTTTGTAACTTACATGCAACAAATCCAATTTTGATAATGAAGGCGTCATTAATTGTGCATGTGAATTGCATAAATTTTTATGAGACTAACTTATGTTTAATTTCCTTTCTTAAATGAATACACTTAAAAACACAAATTAACAAATAATAAGATCGGAGTCATAATTAACATGAACAAAAATTACAAAGAGCTCATGAGAACCAAATAAAATATTGTCTAATAACAAAGGGATGATGATAATAATTGATAACTAACACAAAGCAATTCATGACTTCTGTATAAATATGTAATTGAATAAGAGGAACTTTTCACTTTGACTCCCTCTTTCACTTTGTTTTCTTTCCTCATAATTTATGTTTTTCTCTCTTTTCACAATTTGTTCTAGTTATATTTACAGACCAGAAATCGATTTACATATTAGCATAACAAATTTAATCTTATCATAATCCAGAATTTAAGTAGCCAATAATCAGTTAACTGTTGATGTCATGTCAAGAAGCTATGCCATCTTGATCTGTATCAAAAATTCTAAGTGAAAAAACATCAGAATGTCTATATAGCAGATATAGCAAAATCATAGATAGCAACACATTCAGATTCCTAGACTATTGGGATTGGGACCAAACACTACCTAAACTCCTTTAATTGCACAGAACTATGTTACGTAACAATCCTTAAATACATTTCAAAGATATGAAAATACTAGTGAGCTTCTGACTCTGAGTTCCAAAATAGAGCAATAAAATAATTGAAAATAAAAAGGCAGTAATGGCTGTTTAACTACCTAAATCTAACCCAAGATAAGAACCAGCATTATTTATTTCTGAACCACCAATACAAGACATTAGCCAGATGAGACTTAGACCAAAATGTACTTATAAACCTCGGCAATAAAAAATATACACAACATGCTTTCAAATGTACAATTTTTAATTAAAAATGAAAAAGACAGTGATGAATGTGTTGATTAATGCTGGAATTTGATGAGCAAGGCTAGTACAGTGATGAAGTTCTAGGAAATGCAGAAAAAGAAACTAAATCAGAGTTCTAAGAATTCCTAAACCAGAGCATAGCTGCTCCTAATCTAGAGAAATTTTCTCCTAACAGTTTTCTTGAGATGATTCTGAATGAATCTTTCCCTCTACCCTCCCTCATTCTTATAACATAATTTCTAATAGAAACTCCCTGAAATTCAGAAAGGAACTAACTAACTTTTATTCCCTCCCATTATAACAGCTTCTAGAAGCTGCAAGTGTGTTAATCGGGCCCAACGATTGAGTCATCACACTCAATGGACTGTGGTGTCCTATCAATAACTTTGAGAGAGTTTTCTTATGAAACTTGCATTGTAAATATTCACATATTCTCCTTATGTCCTATCTACCTTAAAACAAACCATGCTGATATGCACATATTCTTCAGCTAGTTCTACCTTACACTTTCTGCAGATTAAGGTTACTTAGAGAGAATGCACAAGTGCATGTGGTAACAGAAAAACCAGAAGAGCTCGAATTATGTCATCCTTCTTCCCAGCATGCTCAAATTATGCCTTCAAAAATATTAGATAGATTATTATTCTTAAACTATGAGACGCACCAACAGAGAGCTTGTAAGGTGTAAGACTAACATGATGAGCGCTACATTGCAGCACCTATTAGCCCTTGAGTCCAAAAAGGCTAACTTTGGACAGACGAAAAACAATAGATATCCAGTGATATTGGCTAAAAAAAATATGATGTAAATCAAAGAAAACCTAAACCAAAAAAGTGAAGAAAAGTTAAGCTCTGAGATTTTGGGAGGTAGCAACAAACATGAGAGTAAATGAATAAATGAATATTGATAGTAGAAGATTTAAACCAACCAAATGAAACAGTCTTCCTTGACTCACTCAATATTGAAAATGTATTGGCAAGATGAATTTTTTTCTTTTGACCCTACTAGCATTTATTTTTAATATTTCCAAATTATTAATAACAACTCTTTATGTGTTTAGTTAAATTTGAGTGGGTACTGAAAGAGAGAGGCAAAACCAAATGTAAACAGCAACTCAAGTTAAGAGAATTTTTCAATGTGACATTTGATCAAACACATGACATTCAAGGTCTTTTCCCTTACTTATTTTAGCTTGATGAACTTCCCACCCCAAAATTTTAGGGTTTAACAAGTAAAATTGAAATTGAGAAAACAACTCATTGCATTTGAAATATTTGGCGTACAAATAAAATTGTATAAGGGACCGATAATTTAAGAGCATGAAAGTGAAGAAAAGCAAAGCTAAAGTTAGAAAAATAAACATGAAAATCGTAGAGCTAAATGAACAAACTTATCTATTGTGAATAATAGCAAGAGCAAGAAGATGAAATGTACCTCCGTAAAGGTAGAACAGAAACATGAAATGCATTAGAAGAAGAAGAAGAAGAAGCGACGAAAAAGAAACATTTTCAAAAGCATAGAAAGTGAGAAGAAAAACCTCAAAAAAATTTGGACCATTTCTCGATTTGTGCGTGTCATCCTTGCGCAGGGGCCATGCTAATCTTCTCTGTATCGTTCCAATTTTATCGGATGTCCCCGAAGGGACAAGTTGTGGTGTGATGTAGCGTTATATAACCTCTATAATATCAACGAATATAGTCGGTGTGGTACTTGATTAGGTCACAATCAAAAAACACTTCTCTGTTCCTCTATGCAGCCACAATGCGAAAGCGAGCTACATAGATGCAGTTTTTTCATCAGCTCTTGTTTCAAAATGAATGTTCTTCCCACAACGAAGTATGCAGAGTACAGCAAATCTTTTCTTTTCTTTTTTACAATTTTTTATTTTATTATCTTTTAAACATTTTTTATGTACTGTAGCCTGGACTAGTAGGCACTACTCCTTTCATTACTATTCGGAAGCTATTTTTTCTTTCAAATTTCAATAATAATTATTATATTTTTATGAGTTAAATAATTTCCATTAAATTTTTTTTAACTTTTTTAAAAACAAATCTTCTATTTTTAATACCTACAAATTTTTTATCTTCATTTTTCTGTTTTTATTTTTTAATCAATTTATTGTATATTTTTTTAATTATATTTTGCAAACAAGTTTAGATATTACAAAAATCTCTTTTGTAAAAATATAAATTGGATGTTTAGTATTCTTTTTTGAACAAAATTCCTAATGAGATTTTTTATTTCTATGTGTTTGGCTTTAGAATGTAGGATTGGATTATTTGTTAGACAAATGGTAGAAGTATTGCCACAAAAGAATTGAATGTTACTCTTAAGAATCTTGTAATCTTACCGTTGATGTTTCATCCATAGCAATTGAGATTTGCAATATGTTGCTCAAATGTACTCAACATTTGTTGTTGACATTGCAATTGTACTTTGTCTCTTACTTGACCATGAGAATAAGTTTTCACCAAGAAATGTGCAAGTGCACTTATGTTTTTCTCTCAAGCTTGTTTTCATCATAATCAGCATCACAATAGCCGCTTAATTTGTTCGTAGTAGATTTCTGTTAAAAATAGCTAAGGTTGGTAGTACCTTTTAAGTATCTAAAGATACTCTTAACAACAATTAATTGAGACTATGTTGGATCAGCCTGAAATCTTGCACACACAAACACTAAACACGATATCAGGTCTGGAGACAGTAAGGTAAATAAGTGATCTAATCATTCCTCTATATGTTTTCTGGTCAATGTTCTGGCCTGATTCATCCTTTTCAAGTGAACAGGTAGGGTGCATTGGTGTAGCCATAGGTTTACAATCATTCATTTTCAACTCCTTGATAAGCTCTTTTGTATATTTGATTTGATGAATCTATATGCCTTTTTTATTTTGCTGAATTTGTATCCCAAAGAAGAATTTAAGTTCTCCCATCATACTCATTTGAAATTCAAGCTGCATCAACTTAACAAATTCTTGACAAAGGGTGTCATTAGTGTATCCAAAAGTAATGTCATCGACATATATTGGAATGATAAGAACGTCATCTCCTATTGGTTTTCTAAATAGGGTGTTGTCTAATTATCCTATTTCAAAAAAAAAAAAAAAGAAGTTACTCAATTTATCATGCCATGTCCTAGGTGTTTATTTTAGACCATACAATGATTTCCTAAGTTTAAATACATGGTATGGAAATTCATAACTTTCGAAACCTAGGGGTTGCTTAACATAGACTTATTCACTTATATACCCATTTTTGAAATGCACTTTTAACATCCATTTGAAATAATGTAATATTATTATATGCAGCAAAAGAGAGTATGATACGAATAGTACTAACGTGACCACTAGAGTAAATGTTTTACTGTAATCAATGTCTGCATGATGACTATACCCTTGTGCAACAAATGTAATCGTTCAGTATTCGTTGGTATTTTAAATAAATAAAACTAGAGAAATCAAACAAAACAAACACTAGTGGTCTAGTGGTAGATAATTGCATATTAATGTAGAGACCTGGGTTTGATTCCAAACTAGTGTACAATTAAAAAGCAATGATGAATTCGCTTGTGATGGTGGGTCCATCACTAATCAAACTATGAGATGAAAATAAGCGTATTTGAGCTCCCCTTTTAGTTTAAGTAATTACTATTTTAAAATACATTAATAACGAAAAAACTCTCATATTCACAATACTAACTACAATTATTTATATACTATTTTACAAAATAATCACATAAAAATACTACCATCTTTGTAGAAGAGTAAAAACAAAAAAATAATTAAATATAACATAAATAATTTATATTTGTTACAAAATCACAATAAATATATATAAAACCATCATATCATAGAAAATATATAGAAATAAAGAAATTAATCACAATATTACTACTATCTTAAGATATTTTATTTATAAAAAAATAATTAAAATAAGAAATAGTCTTAAATAATTAAAATATAACTATGCACATATTAATTATGTAGTTTAACGCACACGAAAGTATCACCACAAATATCTAATACAAATCTACATGTAAACTCACTCAAAATCTTATCCTCTAAAATACTTTTATATTTTTGAAAATAAATTAAGTAACTAAACATAATATTTATAATTTATATTACTCATTAAATCAAATATATATACGATTATCAAACCAAAAGAAACTCACACATATAAGGAGAAGTAATCATAAAATTAATCAACATATATACTAAAATAATTTTAACACTAAATTAATTTCTTTATAATACTATTTGATTAATAAAATAGTTGATTATGAAATTTTGGATGTTACACATTTCCACTGACACTTCCACATGATGCGTTTTCTATGATTCGTCCATAGGACGTGTTTTCCCTATACGTGTTTCCTGCCACTAAGGCAACTCCCACGATGATGCATATGTAATGACATGATGATATATTATAAAAAAAAAATATATTCTCACACAACCCACTAAGAGTCATGTCATATGCATTTAAAATCACTTTTTAAAATCATAATCTTATTTACATAACAATACGATCACATACCACACATTCTCATCACGAGTATCACATATTCGTAGACAAATAATCATAAAAATTATAACTTTCACTACATACACATAAAGATCGAAACTTGATATCATATACACCATAAAAATTAAAACTTTAATATATATAACAAAAAAAATTCAAACTCCAACCCATATACATCATCAAAGTTAAAACTTTATCACATATAATATACAAATTCAACCTTTATTTCACATTCATTATAAAAATTAAAAATTTATTACATATAACATATAAGTTCATATTTTACTTTATTTTCGTCATAAAAATTAAAACTCAATCATATATAACATAAAAATTTACATTTTACGCCATAAAGCCTAAAGCTTTATCATATATGACATAAAAATACATAATTTACTTTATATTCATCATAAATATTAAAACCTTATAACATTTAACATAAAAAATTCATACTTTACTTCGTATTCGAATAAAAAATTAAAACTTTATTATATATAATATAAAATTCATACTTTACTTTATATTCATCATACAAATTAAAATATTATCAAATATAACATAAAAATTCATAGTTTACTTTATATTCATCATAAAATTTAAAACATTATCACATATATAAAAGATCATACTTTACTTCTTAAAAATCGTATATTATATATCGAATTCAACACAAATGATTGTTGTTTCATTATTTTAATTCATTAGGGTTACATTTATTTGTTTCAAAATGCAAGCAATCACAATTATTAATTTCATGTCATCCAACCAACGGTCTAACTATAATTTGTATGAGGGAAAAACCTTAACCTTGACCTATTTTTTTCCCTACTACAAATCTCTAAGCCCCATAAAGTTGTTCACAAGGAAAAGAAGTTCCAAGCTTTTGATGCACGAAGAAGAGGAGATGTGGAGCTGATGGTGGCTAGGGTTTCAATATTCCTTTTTATTTACAGAATCCTGTCTATAAAGGGTTTGTGAACTAAGATTTGTGATGGTTCCTAGGGTTTCAATATTTCTTTCAGTAATTATTACTGAGTATAGAAATATTATGGACTTTAGAAAAAAATTAAAGTAGAGATTATTAAGTAGATAGTGTTGGGCCTGAATAATGAATAGAAGGTTGAAATTTTTTTTTTTTTGTTAACCTTGATCATACAAAAATAAACCACAAACCCCTAGCCCAAATTACTACTCATTCATATGGGTTTGTTCACACCAAGCCACAAACCCTTAGCTCAAATTCTTTTTGCACTAAAGGTTCAACCTGATCATTCCATATGTTCATCAATCCTCTAGGAACAATAGCCATTGATCTAAAGTGATGTATAAGGAGTATAAATACTTCATACCCCAAAATGTCAACAAAAATCACATTTTGCAATTTTTAGACTATTTCTCTTTGCAATTTTTTTTTTTAAAAAAATACATTACATTAATGTCTGAAATAACAACGAAAATCACTTTTTTAAATTTTATTTCAATATCTAAAAAATTCATATACCAAAAATATTTAAGTGCGTAAAACATACCAATGTAAATAATTAAAAAAAAAACTATAATATAATGAAGTAGGATATCTAAGTTTTCATCTATGCCACTTTGCTCTATTAAAGCACACAATTGACATCTTGAGGTCAAAATCAATGGTCATTAAGAAAAGTTGTAGATTAAATGAGATAAAGAGAGCATACCAATTCCAAGATGAGTATTCATACTAGCATAGCTAGATGTTCCAATCACATTCTTATTCTGTCTACAAATGATTATTAAAAGAAAGTCAAATTCAGAGAAAAATCACAAAAGTATACTTTCTTGACTATTTAGGGCAACATCAATTAAGTGTTAACTTATTCTTCAAATAAATAACTTTTAAGGCTATATAAAGCAACCATACAAACCCATATAGACAGAGTGGAATCCAACGAAATCAAGTTTAATTGTTGGCATACTTTCACTCTTTAATAGCTTTTCATACAACACAAACATTAATTGATACTTCATTTCTATCGCTTAATTTTAACATTTAAAAAGCAAATATCTACTATAAGATTACAAACCTATGATAGCTTATGCATAAAAAGAAAGTCCATTGAAATAATTGTACTCTAATAGCTTGTGCATGTGCTGTTACCTTTATGAGTATGTTTTTTTTTGCTTCTTTATTCAACTCCAAGGTATACGGAAATCGATAAAAAGTTTCGGGCACAAGCGCAACTATCTAACACTCCATGTTTATTATACTCAAATTTAACCATAACTTTAATTAAGAACTTAAAAGATTTTTCCTGTCATGTCTATTGTATCTTAAAAATGTGAACGCAGTTATAGTTAATTGTAAATACAAGCCCGATAACAAATTAGAGTTGTTTTCTTAAACAAAATAATATTTGAATGTAAATAGCAGAGTGGAAGAACTCCTTAATCAACGAAATCCATAGCATAATCATACCACAAAATGAACAAAATCCATTTAAAGATGCTTCTCTAGTCAATTCATCCAACCTATGTCTAAATTTTTCCTTTCAACATAAATATATGACTAATTAATATTTTAAAATACAATAAAATAGAATGAAACCAACATTAATAATAATAATAAATATTCTTTCAGCCCAACTTTTAACTTTTTTATGTTTGTGTGTGTGAACAAGATTAGAAAATTGACTAATTGACTTCTATTGACAGGAATGGTTTGTTGCAACAAGTTACATGTTGTAGTTGAACATCAAGAATACTTAACAGGTCAAAATCATAACATATTCAAGTGACTCTAAATCATCCATGCAACTTTGCTCTATTAAAGCAGATAATTGACATCCTCGGGTAAAAATCAATGGTCATTAAGAAAGGAAATTGATCAAATAAGATAAGGAGAGCATACCAATTCCAATGTGAGTATTCATACAAGCATACCTAACAGTTCCAGTCACATTCTTATTCTGTCTACAAAGGATTATAATAAGAAATTCAAAGGAAAAGGAAAAGCACAAAAGTATACTTCTTTGACTATTTAGAGCAACATAAATTAAGTGCTAACTTATTCTTTAAATTAATTAACTTTTAATACCATATAAAGCGATCATACACACCCAAATAGACAGAGTCGGAATCAACCGAGAACAAGTTTAATTGTTGGCATACATTCACCCTTTAATAGCTTTCATACAACACAAAAACAACTTTCCTACAACACAAAAACATACAACACAAAACTAATTGATATTTCATACTACCACTAAATTTTAACATTTAAAAAGTAAATATCTACTATATGATTACATACTTATGATGTGGACGTCCAAATGATACCTCCAAATTTGTCAAAACTGATATATTAAATGATGTGGGCTTCATTTAGTATTTTCAATAATAGCTTCCTATGGGATTAAGAATTCATCAGCAAAAATATCAACAAAATGCTTGTGGGGGCGGCCTAGCTAATAAATTAGAGGCTGAAGGCCAATCATCCCAACTCTTAAATCAGAGGATGAGGGTCAGTCATCCCTGCTCCTAAATCAGAGGATATGGGTCAATGTCCCGTCTCTAAAATAATAGGGTGTGGGTTAGTGTCTCAACTTTAAATTTGACCACTAAATATGAAATGTCATGAATGCATTTAATGAATGAACATTTTACTTCATTTTTATCGTTTTTTTTTTCAATAAACTTTTTTTCAATTTTTTTTTTATTTCTTTCACCTCTTTATGAACATGCTCCTTGAATCATGGATGAAAAATATGCACCACTTCAAATAAATGGTGGTGATTGTCCTTTTGATCTTTAAAGAAATTTTTTCTTACATCATCGACTTGATCTTTAGTTGCCCCTGCCTTACATGTAAAGACATCATACTAGTTTTGGCCTCTTGACATTTACATGTTTTGTACCCCAACATATGATTATCATAAAAATGCATTCTGACAAAAAAAAATAAATTATAACACAAGAAAGTAGTGAAGGAAGGTTTAAACAATGTTATTTAATGAGAAAACCTATGGTACAAAAAAAGATTCATAGGAAGAAGAAAACATAAGGTGATCACATATGGTAAATGACCCAATTTGCTAGTAGTTTTTCATAAAAGAAGTGTGTTAATAACTAATACCACAATTTCAATCATGGTTTTAACCTACTTAGGAAGATATGATTTGCTCCAATCTATATTCAAAGCCTTTGGGAATATGTCCAGCTTCGACTTTGATGTGTGTATATATGTAAGTTATATTCTTTGGCCATCCTTTTTTAGATTCTTAAACTAGTGATTTTTTTTTTTTTTTTGTGGCCCTAAGTTTTGC
>JBBPBS010000628.1:0-21296 GCA_037974835.1 Cicer judaicum | reverse complement strand
AACCAATCTTGTGCATCCAATAGGTGTTTTTGTGTCATTGGATGAACAATTAGGTCATTTTCGTCCTCCCTAAACTTAATCTTATCCAATTAGGGTTTCTAACCAATCTTATGCATCAAATCGGTGTTTTTGTGTCATTGGAAGAATATTTAGGTCATTTTCGTCCTCCCTTCACTTAATCTTGTCCAATTAGGGTTTTTAACCAATCTTGTGCATCCAATTGGTGTTTTGTGTCATTGGATGAACATTTACGTCATTTTCGTCCTCCCTAAACTTAATCTTGTCCAATTAGGGTTTCTAACTAATCTTGTGCATCCAATAGGTGTTTTGTGTCATTGGATGAACATTTACGTCATTTTCGTCCTCCCTAAACTTAATTTTGTCCAATTAGGGTTTCTAACCAATCTTGTGCATCCAATAGGTGTTTTTGTGTCATTGGATGAACAATTAGGTCATTTTCGTCCTCCCTAAACTTAATCTTATCAAATTAGGGTTTCTAACCAATCTTGTGCATCAAATCGGTGTTTTTGTGTCATTGGAAGAATATTTAGGTCATTTTCGTCCTCCCTTCACTTAATCTTGTCCAATTAGGGTTTTTAACCAATCTTGTGCATCCAATTGGTGTTTTGTGTCATTGGATGAACATTTAGGTCCTTTCCGTCCTCCCTAGGCTAATTCTTGTCCAATTAGGGTTTCTAACCAATCTTGTGCATCTAATAGGTGTTTTGTGTCATTGGATGAACATTTACGTCATTTTCGTCCTCCCTAAACTTAATCTTGTCCAATTAGGGTTTCTAACCAATCTTGTGCATCCAATCGGTGTTTTGTGTCATTGGAAGAATATTTAAGTCATTTTCGTCCTCCCTTTACATAATCTTGTCCAATTAGGGTTTTTAACCAATATTCTGCATCCAATAGGTGTTTTGTGTAATTGGATGAACATTTAGGTCCTTTTTATCCTACCTTGGCTACTTCTTGTCCAATTAGGGTTTCTAACCTATCTTGTGCATCCAATAGGTGTTTTTGTGTCATTGGATGAATAATTAGGTCATTTTCGTCCTCCCTAGGCTAATTCTTGTCCAATTAGGGTTTCTAACCAATCTTGTGCATCTAATAGGTGTTTTGTGTCATTGGATGAACATTTACGTCATTTTCGTCCTCCCTAAACTTAATCTTGTCCAATTAGGGTTTCTAACCATTCTTGTGCATGCAATAGGTGTTTTGTGTCATTGGATGAACAATTAGGTCATTTTTGTCCTCCCTAGGCTAATTCTTTTCCAATTAGGGTTTTTAACCAATCTTGTGCATCTAATAGGTGTTTTGTGTCATTGGATGAACATTTTCGTCATTTTCGTCCTCCTTAAACTTAATCTTGTCCAATTAGGGTTTCTAACCAATCTTGTGCATCCAAAAGGTGTTTTTGTGTCATTGGATGAACAATTAGGTCATTTTCGTCCTCCCTAGGCTAATTCTTGTCCAATTAGGGTTTCAAACCAATCTTGTGCATCCAATAGGTGTTTTTGTGTCATTGGATGAACAATTAGGTCATTTTCGTCCTCCCTAAACTTAATCTTATCCAATTAGGGTTTCTAACCAATCTTGTGCATCAAATCGGTGTGTTTGTGTCATTGAAAGAATATTTAGGTCATTTTCGTCCTCCCTTCACTTAATCTTGTCCAATTAGGGTTTTTAACCAATCTTGTGCATCCAATTGGTGTTTTGTGTCATTGGATGAACATTAGGTCCTTTTCGTCCTCCCTAGGCTAATTCTTGTCCAATTAGGGTTTCTAACCAATCTTGTGCATCTAATAGGTGTTTTGTGTCATTGGATGAACATTTACGTCATTTTCGTCCTCCCTGAACTTAATCTTGTCCAATTAGGGTTTCTGACCAATCTTGTGCATCCAATAGGTGTTTTTGTGTCATTGGATGAACAATTACGTCATTTTCGTCCTCCCTAGGCTAATTCTTGTCCAATTAGGGTTTCTAACCAATCTTGTGCATCCAATAGGTGTTTTGTGTCATTGGATGAAAAATTAGGTCATTTTTGTCCTCCCTAGGCTAATTCTTGTCCAATTAGGGTTTTTAACCAATCTTGTGCATCTAATAGGTGTTTTGTGTCATTGGATGAACATTTTCGTCATTTTCGTCCTCCCTAAACTTAATCTTGTCCAATTAGGGTTTCTAACCAATCTTGTGCATCCAATAGGTGTTTTTTTGTCATTGGATGAACAATTAGGTCATTTTCGTCCTCCCTAGGCTAATTCTTGTCCAATTATGGTTTCTAACCAATCTTGTGCATCCAATAGGTGTTTTGTGTCATTGTATGAACAATTAGGTCATTTTAGTCCTCCCTGGGCTAATTCTTGTCCAATTAGGGTTTTTAACCAATCTTGTGTCATCGGATGAACAATTATGTCATTTTTGTCCTCCCTAGGCTTATTCTTGTCTAATTAGGGTTTCTAACCAATCTTGTGCATCCAATAGGTGTTTTGTGTCATTGGATGAACAATTAGGTCATTTTTGTCCTCCCTAGGCTAATTCTTTTCTAATTAGGGTTTTTAACCAATCTTGTGCATCTAATAGGTGTTTTGTGTCATTGGATGAACATTTTCGTCATTTTCGTCCTCCCTAAACTTAATCTTGTCCAATTAGGGTTTCTAACCAATCTTGTGCATCCAATAGGTGTTTTTTTGTCATTGTATGAACAATTAGGTCATTTTCGTCCTCCCTGGGCTTATTCTTGTCCAATTAGGGTTTCTAACCAATCTTGTGCATCCAATAGATGTTTTTGTGTCATTGGAAGAAGATTTAGGTCGTTTTCGTCCTCCCTACACTTTATCTTGTCCAATTAGGGTTTTTAACCAATCTTGTGCATCCAATAGGTGTTTTGTGTCATTGGATGAACAATTATGTCATTTTCGTCCTCCCTAGGCTTATTCTTGTCCAATTGAGTTTTTAACCAATCTTGTGCATCCAATAGGTGTTTTGTGTCATTGGATGAACATTTAGGTCCTTTTCGTCCTCCCTAGGCTAATTCTTGTCCAATTAGGGTTTCAAACCAATCTTGTGCATCCAATAGGTGTTTTTGTGTCATTGGATGAACAATTAGGTCATTTTCGTCCTCCCTAAACTTAATCTTATCCAATTAGGGTTTCTAACCAATCTTATGCATCAAATCGGTGTTTTTGTGTCATTGCAAGAATATTTAGGTCATTTTCGTCCTCCCTTCACTTAATCTTGTCCAATTAGGGTTTTTAACCAATCTTGTGCATCCAATTGGTGATTTGTGTCATTGGATGAACATTTATGTCCTTTTCATCCTCCCTAGGTTAATTCTTGTCCAATTAGGGTTTCTAACCAATCTTGTGCATCTAATAGGTGTTTTGTGACATTGGATGAACATTTACGTCATTTTCGTCCTCCCTAAACTTAATCTTGTCCAATTAGGGTTTCTAACCAATCTTGTGCATCCAATAGGTGTTTTTGTGTCATTGGATGAACAATTACGTCATTTTCGTCCTCCCTAGGCTAATTCTTGTCCAATTAGGGTTTCTAACCAATCTTGTGCATCCAATAGGTGTTTTGTGCCATTGGATGAAAAATTAGGTCATTTTTGTCCTCCCTAGGCTAATTCTTATCCAATTAGGGTTTTTAACCAATCTTGTGCATCTAATAGGTGTTTTGTGTCATTGGATGAACATTTTCGTCATTTTCGTCCTCCCTAAACTTAATCTTGTCCAATTAGGGTTTCTAACCAATCTTATGCATCCAATAGGTGTTTTTGTGTCATTGGATGAACAATTAGGTCATTTTCGTCCTCCCTGCGCTTATTCTTGTCCAATTAGGGTTTCTAACCAATCTTGTGCATCCAATAGATGTTTTTGTGTCATTGGAAGAAGATTTAGGTCGTTTTCGTCCTCCCTACACTTAATCTTGTCCAATTAGGGTTTTTAACCAATCTTGTGCATCCAATAGGTGTTTTGTGTCATTGGATGAACAATTATGTCATTTTCGTCCTCCCTAGGCTTATTCTTGTCCAATTGAGTTTTTAACCAATCTTGTGCATCCAATAGGTGTTTTGTGTCATTGGATGAACATTTAGGTCCTTTTCGTCCTCCCTAGGCTAATTCTTGTCCAATTAGGGTTTCAAACCAATCTTGTGCATCCAATAGGTGTTTTTGTGTCATTGGATGAACAATTAGGTCATTTTTGTCCTCCCTAAACTTAATCTTATCCAATTAGGGTTTCTAACCAATCTTATGCATCAAATCAATGTTTTTGTGTCATTGGAAGAATATTTAGGTCATTTTCGTCCTCCCTTCACTTAATCTTGTCCAATTAGGGTTTTTAACCAATCTTGTGCATCCAATTGGTGTTTTGTGTCATTGGATGAACATTTATGTCCTTTTCGTCCTCCCTAGGCTAATTCTTGTCCAATTAGGGTTTCTAACCAATCTTGTGCATCTAATAGGTGTTTTGTGACATTGGATGAACATTTACGTCATTTTCGTCCTCCCTAAACTTAATCTTGTCCAATTAGGGTTTCTAACCAATCTTGTGCATCCAATAGGTGTTTTTGTGTCATTGGATGAACAATTACGTCATTTTCGTCCTCCCTAGGCTAATTCTTGTCCAATTAGGGTTTCTAACCAATCTTGTGCATGCAATAGGTGTTTTTGTGTCATTGGAAGAATATTTAGGTCATTTTCATCCTCCCTTCACTTAATCTTATCCAATTAGGGTTTCTAACCAATCTTGTGCATCCAATAGGTGTTTTTGTGTCATTGGATGAACAATTAGATCATTTTCGTCCTCCCTAGGCTAATTCTTGTCCAATTAGGGTTTTTAACCAATCTTGTGTCATCGGATGAACAATTATGTCATTTTCGTCCTCCCTAGGCTTATTCTTGTCTAATTAGGGTTTCTAACCAATCTTGTGCATCCAATAGGTGTTTTGTGTCATTGGATGAACAATTAGGTCATTTTTGTCCTCCCTAGGCTAATTCTTTTCTAATTAGGGTTTTTAACCAATCTTGTGCATCTAATAGGTGTTTTGTGTCATTGGATGAACATTTTCGTCATTTTCGTCCTCCCTAAACTTAATCTTGTCCAATTAGGGTTTCTAACCAATCTTATGCATCCAATAGGTGTTTTTGTGTCATTGGATGAACAATTAGGTCATTTTCGTCCTCCCTAGGCTAATTCTTGTCCAATTAGGGTTTCAAACCAATCTTGTGCATCCAATAGGTGTTTTGTGTCATTGGATGAACAATTAGGTCATTTTCGTCCTCCCTAGGCTAATTCTTGTCCAATTAGGGTTTATAACAAATTTTGTGCATCCAATAGGTGTTTTGTGTCATTGGATGAACAATTAGGTCATTTTTGTCCTCCCTAGGCTAATTCTTGTCCAATTGGGGTTTCAAACCAATCTTGTGCATCCAATAGGTGTTTTTGTGTCATTGGATGAACAATTAGGTCATTTTCGTCCTCCCTAAACTTAATCTTATCAAATTAGGGTTTCTAACCAATCTTATGCATCAAATCGGTGTTTTTGTGTCATTGGAAGAATATTTAGGTCATTTTCGTCCTCCCTTCACTTAATCTTGTCCAATTAGGGTTTTTAACCAATCTTGTGCATCCAATTGGTGTTTTGTGTCATTGGATGAACATTTAGGTCCTTTCCGTCCTCCCTAGGCTAATTCTTGTCCAATTAGGGTTTCTAACCAATCTTGTGCATCTAATAGGTGTTTTGTGTCATTGGATGAACATTTACGTCATTTTCGTCCTCCCTAAACTTAATCTTGTCCAATTAGGGTTTCTAACCAATCTTGTGCATCCAATAGGTGTTTTTTTGTCATTGGATGAACAATTAGGTCATTTTCGTCCTCCCTAGGCTAATTCTTGTCCAATTATGGTTTCTAACCAATCTTGTGCATCCAATACGTGTTTTATGTCATTGGATGAACATTTAGGTCATTTTCGTCCTCCCTACACTTAATCTTGTCCAATTAGGGTTTTTAACCAATCTTGTGCATCTAATAGGTGTTTTGTGTCATTGGATGAACATTTACGTCATTTTCGTCCTCCCTAAAGTTAATCTTGTCCAATTAGGGTTTCTAACCAATCTTGTGCATCCAATAGGTGTTTTTGTGTCATTGGATGAACAATTAGGTCATTTTCGTCCTCCCTAGGCTAATTCTTGTCCAATTATGGTTTCTAACCAATCTTGTGCATCCAATAGGTGTTTTGTGTCATTGTATGAACAATTAGGTCATTTTCGTCCTCCTTAGGCTTATTCTTGTCCAATTAGGGTTTCTAACCAATCTTGTGCATCCAATAGATGTTTTTGTTTCCTTGGAAGAAGATTTAGGTCATTTTCGTCCTCCCTACACTTAATCTTGTCCAATTAGGGTTTTTAACCAATCTTGTGCATCCAATAGGTGTTTTGTGTCATTGGATGAACAATTATGTCATTTTCGTCCTCCCTAGGCTTATTTTTATCCAATTAAGTTTTTAACCAATCTTGTGCATCCAATAGGTGTTTTGTGTCATTGGATAAACATTTAGGTCCTTTTCGTCTTTCCTAGGCTAATTCCCGTCCAATTAGGGTTTCAAACCAATCTTATGCATCCAATAGGTGTTTTTGTGTCATTGGATGAACAATTAGGTCATTTTCGTCCTCCCTAGGCTAATTCTTGTCAAATTAAGTTTTTAACCAGTCTTGTGCATCCAATCGGTGTTTTTGTGTCATTGGAAGAATATTTAGGTCATTTTCGTCCTCCCTTCACTTAATCTTATCCAATTAGGGTTTCTAACCAATCTTGTGCATGCAATAGGTGTTTTTGTGTCATTGGATGAACAATTAGATCATTTTCGTCCTCCCTAGGCTAATTCTTGTCCAATTAGGGTTTTTAACCAATCTTGTGTCATCGGATGAACAATTATGTCATTTTCGTCCTCCCTAGGCTTATTCTTGTCTAATTAGGGTTTCTAACCAATCTTGTGCATCCAATAGGTGTTTTGTGTCATTGGATGAACAATTAGGTCATTTTTGTCCTCCCTAGGCTAATTCTTTTCTAATTAGGGTTTTTAACCAATCTTGTGCATCTAATAGGTGTTTTGTGTCAATGGATGAACATTTTCGTCATTTTCGTCCTCCCTAAACTTAATCTTATCCAATTAGGGTTTCTAACCAATCTTGTGCATCCAATAGGTCTTTTTGTGTCATTGGATGAACAATTAGATCATTTTCGTCCTCCCTAGGCTAATTCTTGTCCAATTAGGGTTTTTAACCAATCTTGTGTCATCGGATGAACAATTATGTCATTTTCGTCCTCCCTAGGCTTATTCTTGTCTAATTAGGGTTTCTAACCAATCTTGTGCATCCAATAGGTGTTTTGTGTCATTGGATGAACAATTAGGTCATTTTTGTCCTCCCTAGGCTAATTCTTTTCTAATTAGGGTTTTTAACCAATCTTGTGCATCTAATAGGTGTTTTGTGTCATTGGATGAACATTTTCGTCATTTTCGTCCTCCCTAAACTTAATCTTGTCCAATTAGGGTTTCTAACCAATCTTGTGCATCCAATAGGTGTTTTTTTGTCATTGTATGAACAATTAGGTCATTTTCGTCCTCCCTGGGCTTATTCTTGTCCAATTAGGGTTTCTAACCAATCTTGTGCATCCAATAGATGTTTTTGTGTCATTGGAAGAAGATTTAGGTCGTTTTCGTCCTCCCTACACTTTATCTTGTCCAATTAGGGTTTTTAACCAATCTTGTGCATCCAATAGGTGTTTTGTGTCATTGGATGAACAATTATGTCATTTTCGTCCTCCCTAGGCTTATTCTTGTCCAATTGAGTTTTTAACCAATCTTGTGCATCCAATAGGTGTTTTGTGTCATTGGATGAACATTTAGGTCCTTTTCGTCCTCCCTAGGCTAATTCTTGTCCAATTAGGGTTTCAAACCAATCTTGTGCATCCAATAGGTGTTTTTGTGTCATTGGATGAACAATTAGGTCATTTTCGTCCTCCCTAAACTTAATCTTATCCAATTAGGGTTTCTAACCAATCTTATGCATCAAATCGGTGTTTTTGTGTCATTGCAAGAATATTTAGGTCATTTTCGTCCTCCCTTCACTTAATCTTGTCCAATTAGGGTTTTTAACCAATCTTGTGCATCCAATTGGTGATTTGTGTCATTGGATGAACATTTATGTCCTTTTCATCCTCCCTAGGTTAATTCTTGTCCAATTAGGGTTTCTAACCAATCTTGTGCATCTAATAGGTGTTTTGTGACATTGGATGAACATTTACGTCATTTTCGTCCTCCCTAAACTTAATCTTGTCCAATTAGGGTTTCTAACCAATCTTGTGCATCCAATAGGTGTTTTTGTGTCATTGGATGAACAATTACGTCATTTTCGTCCTCCCTAGGCTAATTCTTGTCCAATTAGGGTTTCTAACCAATCTTGTGCATCCAATAGGTGTTTTGTGCCATTGGATGAAAAATTAGGTCATTTTTGTCCTCCCTAGGCTAATTCTTATCCAATTAGGGTTTTTAACCAATCTTGTGCATCTAATAGGTGTTTTGTGTCATTGGATGAACATTTTCGTCATTTTCGTCCTCCCTAAACTTAATCTTGTCCAATTAGGGTTTCTAACCAATCTTATGCATCCAATAGGTGTTTTTGTGTCATTGGATGAACAATTAGGTCATTTTCGTCCTCCCTGCGCTTATTCTTGTCCAATTAGGGTTTCTAACCAATCTTGTGCATCCAATAGATGTTTTTGTGTCATTGGAAGAAGATTTAGGTCGTTTTCGTCCTCCCTACACTTAATCTTGTCCAATTAGGGTTTTTAACCAATCTTGTGCATCCAATAGGTGTTTTGTGTCATTGGATGAACAATTATGTCATTTTCGTCCTCCCTAGGCTTATTCTTGTCCAATTGAGTTTTTAACCAATCTTGTGCATCCAATAGGTGTTTTGTGTCATTGGATGAACATTTAGGTCCTTTTCGTCCTCCCTAGGCTAATTCTTGTCCAATTAGGGTTTCAAACCAATCTTGTGCATCCAATAGGTGTTTTTGTGTCATTGGATGAACAATTAGGTCATTTTTGTCCTCCCTAAACTTAATCTTATCCAATTAGGGTTTCTAACCAATCTTATGCATCAAATCAATGTTTTTGTGTCATTGGAAGAATATTTAGGTCATTTTCGTCCTCCCTTCACTTAATCTTGTCCAATTAGGGTTTTTAACCAATCTTGTGCATCCAATTGGTGTTTTGTGTCATTGGATGAACATTTATGTCCTTTTCGTCCTCCCTAGGCTAATTCTTGTCCAATTAGGGTTTCTAACCAATCTTGTGCATCTAATAGGTGTTTTGTGACATTGGATGAACATTTACGTCATTTTCGTCCTCCCTAAACTTAATCTTGTCCAATTAGGGTTTCTAACCAATCTTGTGCATCCAATAGGTGTTTTTGTGTCATTGGATGAACAATTAGGTCATTTTCGTTCTCCCTAAACTTAATCTTATCCAATTAGGGTTTCTAACCAATCTTATGCATCAAATCGGTGTTTTTGTGTCATTGGAAGAATATTTAGGTCATTTTCGTCCTCCCTTCACTTAATCTTGTCCAATTAGGGTTTTTAACCAATCTTGTGCATCCAATAGGTGTTTTGTGTCATTGGATGAACAATTATGTCATTTTCGTCCTCCCTAGGCTTATTCTTGTCCAATTAAGTTTTTAACCAATCTTATGCATCCAATAGGTGTTTTGTGTCATTGGATAAACATTTAGGTCCTTTTCGTCCTCCCTAGGCTAATTCTTGTCCAATTAGGGTTTCAAACCAATCTTATGCATCCAATAGGTGTTTTTGAGTCATTGGATGAACAATTAGGTCATTTTCGTCCTCCCTAGGCTAATTCTTGTCCAATTAAGTTTTTAACCAGTCTTGTGCATCCAATCGGTGTTTTTGTGTCATATGAAGAATATTTAGGTCATTTTCGTCCTCCCTAAACTTAATCTTGTCCAATTAGGGTTTCTAACCAATCTTATGCATCCACTAGGTGTTTTTGTGTCATTGGATGAACAATTAGGTCATCTTCGTCCTCCCTAGGCTAATTCTTGTCCAATTAGGGTTTCAAACCAATCTTGTGCATCCAATAGGTGTTTTGTGTCATTGGATGAACAATTAGGTCATTTTCGTCCTCCCTAGGCTAATTCTTGTCCAATTAGGGTTTATAACAAATTTTGTGCATCCAATAGGTGTTTTGTGTCATTGGATGAACAATTAGGTCATTTTTGTCCTCCCTAGGCTAATTCTTGTCCAATTAGGGTTTTTAACCAATCTTGTGCATCCAATAGGTGTTTTGTGTCATTGGATGAACATTTAGGTAATTTTCGTCCTCCCTACACTTAATCTTGTCCAATTAGGGTTTTCAACCAATCTTGTGCATCCAATAGGTGTTTTTGTGTCATTGGATGAACAATTAGGTCATTTTCGTCCTCCCTAAACTTAATCTTGTCCAATTATGGTTTCTAACCAATCTTGTGCATCCAATCGGTGTTTTTGTGTCATTGGAAGAATATTTCGGTCATTTTCGTCCTCCCTTCACTTATTCTTGTCCAATTAGGGTTTTTAACCAATCTTGTGCATCCAATTGGTGTTTTGTGTCATTGGATGAACATTTAGGTCCTTTTCGTCCTCCCAAGGCTAATTCTTGTCCAATTAGGGTTTCTAACCAATCTTGTGCATCCAATAGGTGTTTTTGTGTCATTGGATGAACAATTAGGTCATTTTTGTCCTCCCTAGGCTAATTCTTGTCCAATTAGGGTTTTTAACCAATCTTGTGCATCCAATAGGTGTTTTGTGTCATTGGATGAACATTTAGGTCATATTCTTCCTCCCTAAACTTAATCTTGTCCAATTAGGGTTTCTAACCAATCTTGTGCATCCAATAGGTGTTTTTGTGTCATTGGATGAACAAGTAGGTCATTTTCGTCCTCTTTAGGCTTATTCTTGTCCAATTAGTGTTTCTAACCAATCTTGTGCATTCAATAGGTTTTTTTATGTCATTGGAGGAACATTTAGGTCTTTTTCGTCCTCCCTAGGCTAATTCTTGTCCAATTAGGGTTTCAAACCAATCTTGTGCATCCAATAGGTGTTTTGTGTCATTGGATGAACAATTAGGTCATTTTCGTCCTCCCTAGGCTAATTCTTGTCCAATTAGGGTTTATAACAAATTTTGTGCATCCAATAGGTGTTTTGTGTCATTGGATGAACAATTAGGTCATTTTTGTCCTCCCTAGGCTAATTCTTGTCCTATTAGGGTTTTTTACCAATCTTGTGCATTCAGTAGGTGTTTTGTGTCATTGGATGAACACTTAGGTCATTTTCGTCCTCCCTAGGCTTATTCTTGTCCAATTAAGTTTTTAACCAATCTTGTGCATCCAATAGGTGTTTTTGTGTCATTGGATGAACAATTAGGTCATTTTCGTCCTCCCTAAACTTAATCTTATCGAATTAGGGTTTCTAACCAATCTTGTGCATCCAATCGGTGTTTTTGTGTCATTGGAAGAATATTTAGGTCAGTTTCATCCTCCTTTCACTTAATCTTGTCCAATTAGAGTTTTTAACCAATCTTGTGCATCCAATTGGTGTTTTGTGTCATTGGATGAACATTTAGGTCCTTTTCGTCCTCCCTAGGCTAATTCTTGTCCAATTAGGGTTTCTAACCAATCTTGTGCATCTAATAGATGTTTTGTGTCATTGGATGAATATTTACGTCATTTTCGTCCTCCCTAAACTTAATCTTGTCTAATTAGGGTTTCTAACCAATCTTGTGCATCCAATAGGTGTTTTTGTGTCATTGGATGAACAATTAGGTCATTTTTGTCCTCCCTAGGCTAATTCTTGTCCAATTAGGGTTTTTAACCAATCTTGTGCATCTAATACGTGTTTTATGTCATTGGATGAACATTTAGGTCATTTTCGTCCTCCCTACACTTAATCTTGTCCAATTAGGGTTTTTAACCAATCTTGTGCATCTAATAGGTGTTTTGTGTCATTGGATGAACATTTACGTCATTTTCGTCCTCCCTAAAGTTAATCTTGTCCAATTAGGGTTTCTAACCAATCTTGTGCATCCAATAGGTGTTTTTGTGTCATTGGATGAACAATTAGGTCATTTTCGTCCTCCCTAGGCTAATTCTTGTCCAATTATGGTTTCTAACCAATCTTGTGCATCCAATAGGTGTTTTGTGTCATTGTATGAACAATTAGGTCATTTTCGTCCTCCTTAGGCTTATTCTTGTCCAATTAGGGTTTCTAACCAATCTTGTGCATCCAATAGATGTTTTTGTTTCCTTGGAAGAAGATTTAGGTCATTTTCGTCCTCCCTACACTTAATCTTGTCCAATTAGGGTTTTTAACCAATCTTGTGCATCCAATAGGTGTTTTGTGTCATTGGATGAACAATTATGTCATTTTCGTCCTCCCTAGGCTTATTTTTATCCAATTAAGTTTTTAACCAATCTTGTGCATCCAATAGGTGTTTTGTGTCATTGGATAAACATTTAGGTCCTTTTCGTCTTTCCTAGGCTAATTCCCGTCCAATTAGGGTTTCAAACCAATCTTATGCATCCAATAGGTGTTTTTGTGTCATTGGATGAACAATTAGGTCATTTTCGTCCTCCCTAGGCTAATTCTTGTCAAATTAAGTTTTTAACCAGTCTTGTGCATCCAATCGGTGTTTTTGTGTCATTGGAAGAATATTTAGGTCATTTTCGTCCTCCCTTCACTTAATCTTATCCAATTAGGGTTTCTAACCAATCTTGTGCATGCAATAGGTGTTTTTGTGTCATTGGATGAACAATTAGATCATTTTCGTCCTCCCTAGGCTAATTCTTGTCCAATTAGGGTTTTTAACCAATCTTGTGTCATCGGATGAACAATTATGTCATTTTCGTCCTCCCTAGGCTTATTCTTGTCTAATTAGGGTTTCTAACCAATCTTGTGCATCCAATAGGTGTTTTGTGTCATTGGATGAACAATTAGGTCATTTTTGTCCTCCCTAGGCTAATTCTTTTCTAATTAGGGTTTTTAACCAATCTTGTGCATCTAATAGGTGTTTTGTGTCAATGGATGAACATTTTCGTCATTTTCGTCCTCCCTAAACTTAATCTTATCCAATTAGGGTTTCTAACCAATCTTGTGCATCCAATAGGTCTTTTTGTGTCATTGGATGAACAATTAGATCATTTTCGTCCTCCCTAGGCTAATTCTTGTCCAATTAGGGTTTTTAACCAATCTTGTGTCATCGGATGAACAATTATGTCATTTTCGTCCTCCCTAGGCTTATTCTTGTCTAATTAGGGTTTCTAACCAATCTTGTGCATCCAATAGGTGTTTTGTGTCATTGGATGAACAATTAGGTCATTTTTGTCCTCCCTAGGCTAATTCTTTTCTAATTAGGGTTTTTAACCAATCTTGTGCATCTAATAGGTGTTTTGTGTCATTGGATGAACATTTTCGTCATTTTCGTCCTCCCTAAACTTAATCTTGTCCAATTAGGGTTTCTAACCAATCTTGTGCATCCAATAGGTGTTTTTTTGTCATTGTATGAACAATTAGGTCATTTTCGTCCTCCCTGGGCTTATTCTTGTCCAATTAGGGTTTCTAACCAATCTTGTGCATCCAATAGATGTTTTTGTGTCATTGGAAGAAGATTTAGGTCGTTTTCGTCCTCCCTACACTTTATCTTGTCCAATTAGGGTTTTTAACCAATCTTGTGCATCCAATAGGTGTTTTGTGTCATTGGATGAACAATTATGTCATTTTCGTCCTCCCTAGGCTTATTCTTGTCCAATTGAGTTTTTAACCAATCTTGTGCATCCAATAGGTGTTTTGTGTCATTGGATGAACATTTAGGTCCTTTTCGTCCTCCCTAGGCTAATTCTTGTCCAATTAGGGTTTCAAACCAATCTTGTGCATCCAATAGGTGTTTTTGTGTCATTGGATGAACAATTAGGTCATTTTCGTCCTCCCTAAACTTAATCTTATCCAATTAGGGTTTCTAACCAATCTTATGCATCAAATCGGTGTTTTTGTGTCATTGCAAGAATATTTAGGTCATTTTCGTCCTCCCTTCACTTAATCTTGTCCAATTAGGGTTTTTAACCAATCTTGTGCATCCAATTGGTGATTTGTGTCATTGGATGAACATTTATGTCCTTTTCATCCTCCCTAGGTTAATTCTTGTCCAATTAGGGTTTCTAACCAATCTTGTGCATCTAATAGGTGTTTTGTGACATTGGATGAACATTTACGTCATTTTCGTCCTCCCTAAACTTAATCTTGTCCAATTAGGGTTTCTAACCAATCTTGTGCATCCAATAGGTGTTTTTGTGTCATTGGATGAACAATTACGTCATTTTCGTCCTCCCTAGGCTAATTCTTGTCCAATTAGGGTTTCTAACCAATCTTGTGCATCCAATAGGTGTTTTGTGCCATTGGATGAAAAATTAGGTCATTTTTGTCCTCCCTAGGCTAATTCTTATCCAATTAGGGTTTTTAACCAATCTTGTGCATCTAATAGGTGTTTTGTGTCATTGGATGAACATTTTCGTCATTTTCGTCCTCCCTAAACTTAATCTTGTCCAATTAGGGTTTCTAACCAATCTTATGCATCCAATAGGTGTTTTTGTGTCATTGGATGAACAATTAGGTCATTTTCGTCCTCCCTGCGCTTATTCTTGTCCAATTAGGGTTTCTAACCAATCTTGTGCATCCAATAGATGTTTTTGTGTCATTGGAAGAAGATTTAGGTCGTTTTCGTCCTCCCTACACTTAATCTTGTCCAATTAGGGTTTTTAACCAATCTTGTGCATCCAATAGGTGTTTTGTGTCATTGGATGAACAATTATGTCATTTTCGTCCTCCCTAGGCTTATTCTTGTCCAATTGAGTTTTTAACCAATCTTGTGCATCCAATAGGTGTTTTGTGTCATTGGATGAACATTTAGGTCCTTTTCGTCCTCCCTAGGCTAATTCTTGTCCAATTAGGGTTTCAAACCAATCTTGTGCATCCAATAGGTGTTTTTGTGTCATTGGATGAACAATTAGGTCATTTTTGTCCTCCCTAAACTTAATCTTATCCAATTAGGGTTTCTAACCAATCTTATGCATCAAATCAATGTTTTTGTGTCATTGGAAGAATATTTAGGTCATTTTCGTCCTCCCTTCACTTAATCTTGTCCAATTAGGGTTTTTAACCAATCTTGTGCATCCAATTGGTGTTTTGTGTCATTGGATGAACATTTATGTCCTTTTCGTCCTCCCTAGGCTAATTCTTGTCCAATTAGGGTTTCTAACCAATCTTGTGCATCTAATAGGTGTTTTGTGACATTGGATGAACATTTACGTCATTTTCGTCCTCCCTAAACTTAATCTTGTCCAATTAGGGTTTCTAACCAATCTTGTGCATCCAATAGGTGTTTTTGTGTCATTGGATGAACAATTAGGTCATTTTCGTTCTCCCTAAACTTAATCTTATCCAATTAGGGTTTCTAACCAATCTTATGCATCAAATCGGTGTTTTTGTGTCATTGGAAGAATATTTAGGTCATTTTCGTCCTCCCTTCACTTAATCTTGTCCAATTAGGGTTTTTAACCAATCTTGTGCATCCAATTGGTGTTTTGTGTCATTGGATGAACATTTAGGTCCTTTCCGTCCTCCCTAGGCTAATTCTTGTCCAATTAGGGTTTCTAACCAATCTTGTGCATCTAATAGGTGTTTTGTGTCATTGGATGAACATTTACGTCATTTTCGTCCTCCCTAAACTTAATCTTGTCCAATTAGGGTTTCTAACCAATCTTGTGCATCCAATAGGTGTTTTTGTGTCTTTGGATGAACAATTAGGTCATTTTCGTCCTCCCTAGGCTAATTCTTGTCCAATTAATGTTTCTAACCAATCTTGTGCATCCAATAGGTGTTTTGTGTCATTGGATGAACAATTAGGTCATTTTCGTCCTCCCTAGGCTAATTCTTGTCCAATTAGGGTTTTTAACCAATCTTGTGCATCCAATAGGTGTTTTGTGTCATTGGATGAACATTTAGGTCATTTTCATCCTCCCTACACTTAATCTTGTCCAATTAGGGTTTTTAACCAATCTTGTGCATCCAATAGGTGTTTTGTGTCATTGGATGAACATTTACGTCATTTTCGTCCTCCCTAAACTTAATCTTGTCCAATTAGGGTTTCTAACCAATCTTGTGCATCCAATAGGTGTTTTTGTGTCATTGGATGAACAATTAGGTCATTTTCGTCCTCCCTAGGCTAATTCTTGTCCAATTAGGGTTTTTAACCAATCTTGTGCATCCAATAGGTGTTTTTGTGTCATTGGATGAACAATTAGGTCATTTTCGTCCTCCCTAGGCTAATTCTTGTCCAATTAGGGTTTCTAACCAATCTTGTGCATTCAATAGGTGTTTTGTGTCATTGGATGAACATTTAGGTCATTTTCGTCCTCCCTACACTTAATCTTGTCCAATTAGGGTTTTTAACCAATCTTGTGCATCCAATAGGTGTTTTTGTGTCATTGGATGAACAATTAGGTCATTTTCGTCCTCCCTAAACTTAATCTTGTCCAATTAGGGTTTTTAACCAATCTTCTGCATCCAATAGGTGTTTTGTGTCATTGCATGAACATTTACGTCATTTTCGTCCTCCCTAAACTTAATCTTGTCCAATTAGGGTTTCTAACCAATCTTGTGCATCCAATAGGTGTTTTTGTGTCATTGGATGAACAATTAGGTCATTTTCGTCCTCCCTAGGCTAATTCTTGTCCAATTAGGGTTTTTAACCAATCTTGTGCATCCAATAGGTGTTTTGTGTCATTGGATGAACATTTAGGTCATTTTCGTCCTCCCTACACTTAATCTTGTCCAATTAGGGTTTTGAACCAATCTTGTGCATCCAATAGTTGTTTTTGTGTCATTGGATGAACATTTATATCATTTTCGTCCTCCCTAAACTTAATCTCTTCCAATAGGTGTTTTTGTGTCATTGGATGAACAATTAGGTCATTCTAGTGCTCCCTAGGCTTATTCTTGTCCAATTAGGGTTATTAACCAATCTTGTGCATCCAATAGGTGTTTTTGTGTCATTGGATGAACAATTAGGTCATTTTCGTCCTCCCTAGGCTAATTCTTGTCCAATTAGGGCTTTTAACCAATCTTGTGCATCCAATAGGTGTTTTGTGTCATTGGATGAACATTTAGGTCATTTTCGTCCTCCCTAAACTTAATCTTGTCCAATTATGGTTTCTAACCAATCTTGTGCATCCAATAGGTGTTTTTGTGTCATTGGATGAACAATTAGGTCATTTTCATCCTCCCTAAACTTAATCTCGTCCAATTAGGGTTTTTAACCAATCTTCTGCATCCAATAGGTGTTTTGTGTCATTGCATGAACATTTACGTCATTTTCGTCCTCCCTAAACTTAATCTTGTCCAATTAGGGTTTCTAACCAATCTTGTGCATCCAATAGGTGTTTTTGTGTCATTGGATGAACAATTAGGTCATTTTCGTCCTCCCTAGGCTAATTCTTGTCCAATTAGGGTTGTTAACCAATCTTGTGCATCGAATATGTGTTTTGTGTCATTGGATGAACATTTACGTCATTTTCGTCCTCCCTAAACTTAATCTTGTCCAATTAGGGTTTCTAACCAATCTTGTGCATCCAATAGGTGTTTTTGTGTCATTGGATGAACAATTAGGTCATTTTCGTCCTCCCTAGGCTAATTCTTATCCAATTAGGGTTTTTAACCAATCTTGTGCATCCAATAGGTGTTTTGTGTCATTGGATGAACATTTAGGTCATTTTCGTCCTCCCTAAACTTAATCTTGTCCAATAAGGGTTTCTAACCAATCTTGTGCATCCAATTGGTGTTTTTGTGTCATTGGATGAAAATTTCGGTAATTTTCATCCTCCCTAAACTTAATCTTGTCCAATTAGGGTTTCTAACCAATCTTGTGCATCCAATAGGTGTTTTTGTGTCATTGGATGAACAATTAGGTCATTTTCGTCCTCCCTAGGCTAATTCTTGTCCAATTAGGGTTTTTAACCAATCTTGTGCATCCCATAGGTGTTTTGCGTCATTAGATGAACATTTAGGTCATTTTCGTCCTCCCTAAACTTAATCTTGTCCAATTAGGGTTTCTAACCAATCTTGTGCATCCAATAGGTGTTTTTGTGTCATTGGATGAACAATTAGGTCATTTTCGTCCTCCCTAGGCTAATTCTTGTCCAATTAGGGTTTTTAACCAATCTTGTGCATCCAATAGGTGTTTTGTGTCATTGGATGAACATTTAGGTAATTTTCGTCCTCCCTACACTTAATCTTGTCCAATTAGGGTTTTTAACCAATCTTGTGCATCCAATTGGTGTTTTGTGTCATTGGATGAACATTTAGGTCCTTTTCTTCCTCCCAAGGCTAATTCTTGTCCAATTAGGGTTTCTAACAAATCTTGTGCATCCAATAGGTATTTTTGTGTCATTGGATGAACAATTACGTCATTTTCGTCCTCCCTAGGCTAATTCTTGTCCAATTAGGGTTTCTAACCAATCTTGTGCATCCAATAGGTGTTTTGTGTCATTGGACGAACAATTAGGTCATTTTTGTCCTCCCTAGGCTAATTCTTGTCCAATTAGGGTTTTTAATCAATTTTGTGCATCTAATAGGTGTTTTGTGTCATTGGATGAACATTTTCGTCATTTTCATCCTCCCTAAACTTAATCTTGTCCAATTAGGGTTTCTAACCAATCTTGTGCATCCAATAGGTGTTTTTGTGTCATTGGATGAACAATTAGGTCATTTTCGTCCTCCCTAGGCTAATTCTTGTCCAATTAGGGTTTCAAACCAATCTTGTGCATCCAATAGGTGTTTTGTGTCATTGGATGAACAATTAGGTCATTTTTGTCCTCCCTAGGCTAATTCTTGTCCAATTAGGGTTTTTAACCAATCTTGTGCATCTAATAGGTGTTTTGTGTCATTGGATGAACATTTTCGTCATTTTCATCCTCCCTAAACCTAATCTTGTCCAATTAGGGTTTCTAACCAATCTTGTGCATCCAATAGTTGTTTTTGTGTCATTGGATGAACAATTAGGTCATTTTCGTCCTCCCTAGGCTAATTCTTGTCCAATTAGGGTTTCAAACCAATCTTGTGCATCCAATAGGTGTTTTGTGTCATTGGATGAACAATTAGGTCATTTTCGTCCTCCCTAGGCTAATTCTTGTCCAATTAGGGTTTATAACAAATTTTGTGCATCCAATAGGTGTTTTGTGTCATTGGATGAACAATTAGGTCATTTTTGTCCTCCCTAGGCTAATTCTTGTCCAATTAGGGTTTCAAACCAATCTTGTGCATCCAATAGGTGTTTTTGTGTCATTGGATGAACAATTAGGTCACTTTCGTCCTCCCTAAACTTAATCTTATCCAATTAGGGTTTCTAACCAATCTTGTGCATCAAATCGGTGTTTTTGTGTCATTGGAAGAATATTTAGGTCATTTTCGTCCTCCCTTCACTTAATCTTGTCCAATTAGGGTTTTTAACCAATCTTGTGCATCCAATTGGTGTTTTGTGTCATTGGATGAACATTTAGGTCCTTTTCTTCCTCCCTAGGCTAATTCTTGTCCAATTAGGGTTTCTAACCAATCTTGTGCATCTAATAGGTGTTTTGTGTCATTGGATGAACATTTACGTCATTTTCGTCCTCCCTAAACTTAATCTTGTCCAATTAGGGTTTCTAACCAATCTTGTGCATCCAATAGGTGTTTGTTTGTCATTGGATGAACAATTAGGTCATTTTCGTACTCCCTAGGCTAATTCTTGTCCAATTATGGTTTCTAACCAATCTTGTGCATCCAATAGGTGTTTTGTGTCATTGTATGAACAATTAGGTCATTTTCGTCCTCCCTGGGCTTTTTCTTGTCCAATTAGGGTTTCTAACCAATCTTGTGCATCCAATAGATGTTTTTGTGTCATTGGAAGAAGATTTAGGTCGTTTTCGTCCTCCCTACACTTAATCTTGTCCAATTAGGGTTTTTAACCAATCTTGTGCATCCAATAGGTGTTTTGTGTCATTGGATGAACAATTATGTCATTTTCATCCTCCCTAGGCTTATTCTTGTCCAATTAAGTTTTTAACCAATCTTGTGCATCCAATAGGTGTTTTGTGTCATTGGATAAACATTTAGGTCCTTTTCGGCCTCCCTAGGCTAATTCCCGTCCAATTAGGGTTTCAAACCAATCTTATGCATCCAATAGGTGTTTTTGTGTCATTGGATGAACAATTAGGTCATTTTCGTCCTCCCTAGGCTAATTCTTGTCAAATTAAGTTTTTAACTAGTCTTGTGCATCCAATCGGTGTTTTTGTGTCATTGGAAGAATATTTAGGTCATTTTCGTCCTCCCTTCACTTAATCTTATCCAATTAGGGTTTCTAACCAATCTTGTGCATGCAATAGGTGTTTTTGTGTCATTGGATGAACAATTAGATCATTTTCGTCCTCCCTAGGCTAATTCTTGTCCAATTAGGGTTTCAAACCAATCTTGTGCATCCAATAGGTGTTTTGTGTCATTGGATGAACAATTAGGTCATTTTCGTCCTCCCTAGGCTAATTCTTGTCCAATTAGGGTTTATAACAAATTTTGTGCATCCAATAGGTGTTTTGTGTCATTGGATGAACAATTAGGTCATTTTTGTCCTCCCTAGGCTAATTCTTGTCCTATTAGGGTTTTTTACCAATCTTGTGCATTCAATAGGTGTTTTGTGTCATTGGATGAACACTTAGGTCATTTTCGTCCTCCCTAGGCTTATTCTTGTCCAATTAAGTTTTTAACCAATCTTGTGCATCCAATAGGTGTTTTTGTGTCATTGGATGAACAATTAGGTCATTTTCGTCCTCCCTAAACTTAATCTTATCGAATTAGGGTTTCTAACCAATCTTGTGCATCCAATCGGTGTTTTTGTGTCATTGGAAGAATATTTAGGTCAGTTTCATCCTCCTTTCACTTAATCTTGTCCAATTAGAGTTTTTAACCAATCTTGTGCATCCAATTGGTGTTTTGTGTCATTGGATGAACATTTAGGTCCTTTTCGTCCTCCCTAGGCTAATTCTTGTCCAATTAGGGTTTCTAACCAATCTTGTGCATCTAATAGATGTTTTGTGTCATTGGATGAATATTTACGTCATTTTCGTCCTCCCTAAACTTAATCTT
>JBBPBS010000627.1:34983-49047 GCA_037974835.1 Cicer judaicum | reverse complement strand
GGTTTCTAACCAATCTTGTGCATCCAACTAGTGTGTTTGTGTCATTGGATGAACATTTAGGTCATTTTCGACCTCCCAAAGCTTATTCTTGTCCAATTAGGGTTTCTATCCAATCTTGTGCATCCAAAAGGTGGGTTTGTGTCATTGGATGAATATTTAGGTCATTTTCTTCCTCCCAACACTAAATCTTGTGCAATAAGGGTTTTTAACCAGTCTTGTGCATCCAATAGTTGTATTTGTGTTATTGGATGAACATTTAGATCATTTTCCACCTCCCTAGGCTTATTCTTGTGGAATTTAGGTTTCTAACCAATCTTGTGCATCCAGTAGGTGTGTTTGTGTCATTGGATGAATATTTAGGTCATTTTCGTCCTCCCTAGGCTTATTCTTGTCCTATTAGGGTTTTTAACTAATCTTGTGCATCCAATAGGTGTGTTTGTATCATTGGATGAACATCTAGGTCTTTTTCGTCCTCCCTAGGCTTAATCTTGTCCAATTAGGGTTTTAACTAATCTTGTGCATCCAATACTTGTGTTTGTGTCGTTGGATGAACATTTTGGTCATTTTCGACCTCCCTAGGCCTATTCTTGTACAATTAGGGTTTCTAACCAATCACTTGCATCCAATAGGTGTGTTTGTGTCATTGGATGAACAATTAGGTCATTTTCGACTTCCCAAGGCTTATTCTTGTCCAATTTGGGTTTTTAACCAATCTCGTGCATCCAATAGATAGGTTTGTGTCATTGGATGAACATGTAGGTCATTTTAATCCTCCATAGGCTTATTCTTGTCCAATTAGGGTTTCTATCCAATCTTGTGCATCCAATTGGTGTCTTTGGGTCATTGGATGAACAATTAGGTCATTTTCTCCTTCCTAGGCTTATTCTTGTCCAATAAGGGTTTCTAACCAATCTTGTGCATCTAATAGGTCTTTTGTGTCATTGGATATACAATTAGGTCATTTTAATCCTCCCTAGGCTTATTCTTGTCGAATTAGGGTTTCTAACCAATATTGTGCATCCAATAGGTGTGTTTGAGTCATTGGATGAACATATAGGTCATTTTCTTCCTCCCTCGGCTTATTCTTGTACAATTAGGGTTTTTAACTAATCTTGTGCATCCAATTGGTGTGTTTAAATCATTCGATGAACATTTAGGTCATTTTCGTCCTCCCTAGGCTTATTCTTGTCCAATTGGGGTTTCTAACCAATCTTGTACATCTAATAGGTGTGTTTGTGTCATTGGATGAATATTTTGGTCATTTTTGACCTCCCTAGGCTTATTCTTGTCCAATTAGGGTTTTTAACCAATCTTGTGCATCCAATAGTTAGGTTTGTGTCATTGGATGAACATTTAGGTCATTTTAGTCCTGCCTAGGCTTATTCTTGTCCAATTAGGGTTTCTAACAAATCTTGTGCATCCAATTGGTGTCTTTGTATCATTCGATGAACTACTAGGTCATTTTCTCCTCCCTAGGCTTACTCTTGTCCAATTAGGCTTTCTAACCAATCTTGTGCATTTAATAGGTGTTTTGTGTCATTGGATGAACAATTAGGTCATTTTCTTCTTCCCTACACTTAATCTTGTCCAATTAGGGTTGTTAACCAATCTTGTGCATCCAATTGTTGTGTTTGTGTTATCGGATGATCATTTTGGTCTTTTTCGACTTCCCAAGGCTTATTCTGGTCGAATTAGGGTTTCTAACCAATCTTGTGCATCCAATAGGTGTGTTTTTGTTATTGGATGAACTTTTTGGTCATTTTCGTCCTCCCTAGGCTTATTCTTGTCGAATTAGGGTTTCTAACCAATCTTGTGCATCCAATAGGTGTGTTTGTGTCATTGGATGAACTTTTAGGTCATTTTTGTCCTCCCTAGGCTTATTCATGTCCAATTAGGGATTCTAACCAATCTTGTGCATCAAATAGGTTTGTTTGTGTCATTGGATGAACAATTAGATCATTTTCGTCCTCCCTAGGCTTATTCTTGTCCATCTAGGGTATCTAACCAATCTTGTGCATCCAATTGGTGTGTTTGTGTCATTGGATGAACATTTAGGTCATTTTCGACCTCCCTATGCTTAATTTTGTCCAATTAGGGTTTGCGTGCAATCTTGTGCATCCAATTGGTGGATTTGTGTCATGGGATGAATATTTAGGTCGTTTTCTTCCTCCCTACACTTAATCTTGTGCAATTAGGGTTTTTAACCAATCTTGTGCATCCAATAGCTGTGTTTGTGTTATTGGATGAACATTTAGGTCATTTTCGACCTCCCTAGGCTTATTCTTGTCGAATTCGGGTTTCTAATTAATGTTGTGCATCCAATAGGTGTGTTTGTGTCATTGGATGAACATTTAGGTCATTTTCGTCCTCCCTAGGCTTATTTTTGTCCAAAAAGGGTTTTTATCTAATCATGTGCATCCAATAGGTTGGTTTGTATCATTGGATGAACATCTAGGTCTTATTCGTCCTCCCTAGGCTTAATCTTGTCCAATTAGCGTTTTAACCAATCTTGTGCATCCAATAGGTGTGTTTGTGTCATTGGATGAACAATTAGGTCATTTTCGTCCTGCTTAGGCTTATTCTGGTCCAATTAGGGTTTCTAACCAATCTTGTACATCTAATAGGTGTGTTTGTGTCATTGGATGAACATTTTGGTCATTTTGACCTCCCTAGGCTTATTCTTGTCGAATTAGTGTTTCTAACCAATTTTGTGCATCCAATAGGTGGGTTTGTGTCATTGGATGAACTTTTAGGTCATTTTCGTCCTCCCTAGGCTTATTCTTGTCGAATTAGAGTTTCTAACCAATCTTGTGCATCCAATAGGTGTGTTTGTGTCATTGGATGAACTTTAAGGTCATTTTCGTCCTCCCTAGGCTTATTCATGTCCAATTAGGGATTCTAACCAATCTTGTGCATCCAATAGGTGGGTTTGTGTCATTGGATGAACAATTAGGTCATTTTCGTCCTGCCTAGGCTTATTCTTGTCCAGTTAGGGTTTCTAACCAATCTTGTGCATCAAATTGGTGTGTTTGTGTCATTGGATGAACATTTAGGTCATTTTCGACCTCCCTATGCTTATTCGTGTCGAATAAGGATTTCTAACCAATCTTGTGCATCTAATAGGTGTGTTTGTGTCATTGGATGAGCGTTTAGGCTTATTCTTTTCCAATTAGGGTTTCTAACCAATCTTGTGCATCCAATTGGTGTGTTTGTGTCATTGGATGAACAATTAGGTCATTTTCTCCTCCCTAGGCTTATTCTTGTCCAATTAGGGTTTCTAACATATCTTGTGCATTTAATAGGTGTTTTGTGTCGTTGGATAAACAATTAGGTCATTTTCGTCCTCCCTAGGCTTATTCTTGTCGAATTAGGGTTTCTAACCAATATTGTGCATCCAATAGGTGTGTTTGTGTCATTGGATGAACAGATAGGTCATTTTCTTCCTCCCTAGGCTTATTCTTGTCCAATTAGGGTTTTTAACTAATCTTGTGCGTCCAATTAGTGTGTTTGAGTCATTCGATGAACATTTAGATCGTTTTCTTCCACCCTACACTTAATCTTGTCCATTTAGGGTTATTAACCAATCTTGTGCATCCAATAGTTATGTTTGTGTCATTGGATGAACTTTAGGTCATTTTCGACCTCCCTAGGCTTATTCTTGTCGAATTAGGGTTTCTAACAATCTTGTGCATCTAATAGGCGTGTTTGTGTCATTGGATGAACATTTAGGTAATTTTCGTCCTCTCTAGACTTAATCTTGTCCAATTAGGGTTTTAACCAATCTTTTGCGTCCAATAGTTGTGTTTGTGTCGTTGGATGAATATTTTGATAATTTTCCACCTCCCTAGGCGTATTCTTGTCCAATTAGCGTTTCTAACCAATCTTGTGCATCCAGTAGGTGTGTTTGTGTCATTGGATGAACATTTAGGTCATTTTCATCCTCCCTAGGCTTATTCTTCTCCAATTAGGGTTTTTCACCAATCATGTGCATCCAATAGTTGTATTTGTGTTATCGGATGAACATTTATGTCTTTTTCGAACTCCTTATGCTTATTCTTGTCGAATTAGGGTTTCTAACCAATATTGTGCATCCAATAGTTGTGTTTGTGTCATTGGATGAACATTTAGTTCATTGTCGACCTCCCTAAGCTTTTTCTTGTCGAATTAGGGTTTCTAACAAGTCTTGTGCATGCAATAGGTGTGTTTGTGTCATTGGATGAACATTTAGGTGATTTTCGTCCTCCCTAGGCTTATTCTTGTCCAATTAGGGTTTCTAGCCAATCTTGTAAATCCAATTGGTATGTTTATGTCATTGGATGAACATTTAGGTCATTTTCGACCTCCCTAGGCTTATTCTTGTACAATTAAGGTTTCTATCCAACTTGTGCATCCAATAGTTGTGTTTGTGTCATTGAATGAACATTTAGGTCATTGTCGACCTCCCTAGGCATATTCTTGTCGAATTAGGGTTTCTAACCAATATTGTGCATCCAATAGGTGTGTTTGTGTCATTGGATGAACATATAGGTCATTTTCTTCCCTCCCTAGGCTTATTCTTGTCCAATTAGGGTTTTTAACTAATCTTGTGCGTCCAATTAGTGTGTTTGAGTCATTCGATGAACATTTAGGGCCTTTTCTTCCTCCCTACACTTAATCTTGTCCGTTTAGGGTTATTAACCAATCTTGTGCATCCAATAGTTATGTTTGTGTCATTGGATGAACATTTAGATCATTTTCGACCTTCCTAGGCTTATTCTTGTCGAATTAGGGTTTCTAACCAATCTTGTGCATCTAATAGGTGTCTTTGTGTCATTGGATGAACATTTAGGTAATTTTCGTCCTCTCTAAACTTAATCTTGTCCAATTAGGGTTTTAACCAATCTTTTGCGTCAAATAGTTGTGTTTGTGTCGTTGGATGAACATTTTGATAATTTTCCACCTCCCTAGGCTTATTCTTGTCCAATTAGCGTTTCTAACAAATCTTGTGCATCCAATAGGTGTGTTTGTGTCATTGGATGAACATTTAGGTCATTTTCGTCCTCCCTAGGCTTATTCTTCTCCAATTAGGGGTTTTCACCAATCTATTGCATCCAATAGTTGTGTTTGTGTTATCGGATGAACATTTAGGTCTTTTTCGAACTCCTTAGGCTTATTCTTGTCGAATTAGGGTTTCTAACCAATATTGTGCATCCAATAGTTGTGTTTGTGTCATTGGATGAACATTTAGGTCATTGTCGACCTCCCTAAGCTTTTTCTTGTCGAGTTAGGGTTTCTAACAAATCTTGTGCATCCAATAGGTGTGTTTCTGTCATTGGATGAACATTTAGGTCATTTTCGTCCTCCCTAGGCTTATTCTTGTCCAATTAGGGTTTCTATCCAACTTGTACATCCAATAGGTGGATATGTGTCATTGGATAAATATTTAGCTCGTTTTCTTCATCCCTACACTTAATCTTGTCCAATTAGGGTTTTTAACCAATCTTGTGGATCCAATAGTTGTGTTTGTGTTATCGGATGAACATTTAGGTCGTTTTCGACCTCCCTAGGCTTATTCTTGTCCAATTAGGGTTTCTAACCAATCTCGTGCATCCAATTGGTGTCTTTGTGTCATTGGATGAACATTACGTCATTTTCTTCCTCGCTACACTTAATCTTGTCAAATTATGGTTTTAACCAAAACATTTAGGTGATTTTCATCCTCCCTAGGCTTAATCTTGTCTAATAATGGTTTTCACCAATCTTGTGCATCCAATAGTTGTGTTTGTGTCGTTGGATGAACATTTTTGTCAATTTCGACCTCCCTAGACTTATTCTTGTCCAATTAGGGTTTTCAACCAATCTTTTGCGTCCAATAGTTGTGTTTGTGTCGTTGGATGAACATTTTGGTAATTTTCGACCTCCGTAGGCTTATTCTTGTCCAATTAGCATTTCTAACCAATCTTGTGCATCCAATAGGTGTGTTTGTGTCATTGGATCAACATTTAGGTCATTTTCGTCCTCCCTAGGCTTATTCTTGTCCAAATTAGGGTTTTTAACAAATCTTGTCCATCCAATAAGTGTGTTTGTATTACTGGATGATCATTTAGGTCATTTTCTTCCTCCCTACAATTAATCTTCTCCAATTAGGGTTTTAACCAATCTTGTGCATCCAATAGTTCCGTTTGTGTCGTTGGATGAACATTTTGGTCATTTTCGACCTCCCTAGACTTATTCTTGTCCAATTAGGGTTTCTAAACAATCTTGTGCATCCAATAGGTGTGTTTGTGTCATTGGATGAACAATTAGATCATTTTCGTCCTCCCTAGGCTTATTCTTGTCCAACTAGGGTTTCTAACCAATCTTGTGCATCCATATGGTGTGTTTGTGTCATTGGATGAACATTTAGGTCATTTTCGACCTCCCTAGGCTTATACTTGTCCAATTAGGGTTTCTATCCAACTTGTGCATCCACTAGGTGGATATGTGTCATTGGATGAATATTTAGGTCGTTTTCTTCCTCCCTACACTTAATCTTGTCCAATTAGGGTTTTTAACCAATCTTGTGCATCCAATAGTTGTGTTTGTGTTATCGGATGAACATTTAGGTGTTTTTCGACCTCCCTAGGCTTTTTCTTGTTGAATTAGGGTTTGTAACCCATATTGTGCATACAATAGTTGTGTTTGTGTCGTTGGATGAACATTTAGGTCATTGTCGACCTCCCTAGGCTTATTCTTGTCGAATTAGGGTTTCTAACCAATCTTGTGCATCCAATTGGTGTGTTTGTGACATTGGATGAACATTTAGGTCATTTTCGTCCTCCCAAGGCTTAATCTTGTCTAATAATGGTTTTCACCAATCTTGTGCATCAATAGTTGTGTTTGTGATGTTGGATGAACATTTTAGTCATTTTCGACCTCCCTAGGCATATTCTTGTCCAATTAGGGTTTTCAACCAATCTTTTGCGTGCAATAGTTGTGTTTGTGTCGTTGGATGAACATTTTGATAATTTTCGACCTCCCTAGGCTTATTCTTGTCCAATTAGCGTTTCTAACCAATCTTGTGCATCCAATAGGTGTGTTTGTGTCATTGGATGAACATTTAGCTCATTTTCGTCCTCCCTAGGCTTATTCTTGTCCAATTACGGTTTTTAACCAACGTTGTCCTTCCAATAAGCGTGTTTGTATCACTAGATGAACATTTAGGTCATTTTCTTCCTCGCTACACTTAATCTTCACCAATTAAGGT
This sequence comes from Cicer judaicum, assembly GCA_037974835.1. Lineage (NCBI taxonomy): Eukaryota > Viridiplantae > Streptophyta > Magnoliopsida > Fabales > Fabaceae > Cicer > Cicer judaicum. The sequence goes on along the minus strand of JBBPBS010000627.1, from coordinate 41,822 downwards.
TTTAACCAATCTTGTGCATCCAATAGTTGTGTTTGTGTCGTTGGATGAACATTTTGGTCATTTTCGACCTCCATAGTCTTATTTTTGTCCAATTAGGGTTTCTAAACAATCTTGTGCATCCAATAGGTGTGTTTGTGTCATTGGATGAACAATTAGATCATTGTCGTCCTCCCTACGCTTATTCTTGTCCAACTAGGGTTTCTAACTAATCTTGTGCATCCAATTGGTGTGTTTGTGTCATTGGATGAACATTCAGGTCATTTTCGACCTCCCTAGGCTTATTCTTGTACAATTAAGGTTTCTATCCAACTTGTGCATCCAATAGTTGTGTTTGTGTCATTGAATGAACATTTAGGTCATTGTCGACCTCTCTAGGCTTATTCTTGTCGAATTAGGGTTTCTAACCAATATTGTGCATCCAATAGGTGTGTTTCTGTCATTGGATGAATAGATAGGTCATTTTCTTCCCTCAATAGGCTTATTCTTGTCAAATTAGGGTTTTTAACTAATCTTGTGCGTCCAATTAGTGTGTTTGAGTCATTCGATGAACATTTAGGGCCTTTTCTTCCTCCCTACACTTAATCATGTCCGTTTAGGGTTATTAACCAATCTTGTGCATCCAATAGTTATGTTTGTGTCATTGGATGAACATTTAGATCATTTTCGACCTTCCTAGGCTTATTCTTGTCGAATTAGGGTTTCTAACCAATCTTGTGCATCTAATAGGTGTCATTGTGTCATTGGATGAACATTTAGGTAATTTTCGTCCTCTCTAAACTTAATCTTGTCCAATTAGGGTTTTAACCAATCTTTTGCGTCAAATAGTTGTGTTTGTGTCGTTGGATGAACATTTTGATAATTTTCCACCTCCCTAGGCTTATTCTTGTCCAATTAGCGTTTCTAACCAATCTTGTGCATCCAATAGGTGTGTTTGTATCATTGGATGAACATTTAGGTCATTTTCGTCCTCCCTAGGCTTATTCTTCTCCAATTAGGGGTTTTCACCAATCTATTGCATCCAATAGTTGTGTTTGTGTTATCGGATGAACATTTAGGTCTTTTTCGAACTCCTTAGGCTTTTTCTTGTCGAGTTAGGGTTTCTAACAAATCTTGTGCATCCAATAGGTGTGTTTCTGTCATTGGATGAACATTTAGGTCATTTTCGTCCTCCCTAGGCTTATTCTTGTCCAATTAGGGTTTCTAACCAATCTTGTACATCCAATTGGTATGTTTGTGTCATTGGATGAACATTTAGGTCATTTTCGACCTCCCTAGGCTTATTCTTGTCCAATTAGGGTTTCTATCCAATTTGTACATCCAATAGGTGGATATGTGTCATTGGATGAATATTTAGGTCGTTTTCTTCATCCCTACACTTAATCTTGTCCAATTAGGGTTTTTAACCAATCTTGTGGATCCAATAGTTGTGTTTGTGTTATCGGATGAACATTTAGGTCGTTTTCGACCTCCCTAGGCTTATTCTTGTCCAATTAGGGTTTCTAACCAATCTCGTGCATCCAATTGGTGTGTTTGTGTCATTGGATGAACATTACGTCATTTTCTTCCTCGCTACACTTAATCTTGTCAAATTATGGTTTTAACCAAAACATTTAGGTGATTTTCATCCTCCCTAGGCTTAATCTTGTCTAATAATGGTTTTCACCAATCTTGTGCATCCAATAGTTGTGTTTGTGTCGTTGGATGAACATTTTTGTCAATTTCGACCTCCCTAGACTTATTCTCTTCCAATTAGGGTTTTCAACCAATCTTTTGCGTCCAATAGTTGTGTTTGTGTCGTTGGATGAACATTTTGGTAATTTTCGACCTCCGTAGGCTTATTCTTGTCCAATTAGCATTTCTAACCAATCTTGTGCATCCAATAGGTGTGTTTGTGTCATTGGATCAACATTTAGCTCATTTTCGTCCTCCCTAGGCTTATTCTTGTCCAAATTAGGGTTTTTAACAAATCTTGTCCATCCAATAAGTGTGTTTGTATTACTGGATGATCATTTAGGTCATTTTCTTCCTCCCTACAATTAATCTTCTCCAATTAGGGTTTTAACCAATCTTGTGCATCCAATAGTTCCGTTTGTGTCGTTGGATGAACATTTTGGTCATTTTCGACCTCCCTAGACTTATTCTTGTCCAATTAGGGTTTCTAAACAATCTTGTGCATCCAATAGGTGTGTTTGTGTCATTGGATGAACAATTAGATCATTTTCGTCCTCCCTAGGCTTATTCTTGTCCAACTAGGGTTTCTAACCAATCTTGTGCATCCATATGGTGTGTTTGTGTCATTGGATGAACATTTAGGTCATTTTCGACCTCCCTAGCCTTATACTTGTCCAATTAGGGTTTCTATCCAACTTGTGCATCCACTAGGTGGATATGTGTCATTGGATGAATATTTAGGTCGTTTTCTTCCTCCCTACACTTAATCTTGTCCAATTAGGGTTTTTAACCAATCTTGTGCATCCAATAGTTGTGTTTGTGTTATCGGATGAACATTTAGGTGTTTTTCGACCTCCCTAGGCTTTTTCTTGTTGAATTAGGGTTTGTAACCCATATTGTGCATACAATAGTTGTGTTTGTGTCGTTGGATGAACATTTAGGTCATTGTCGACCTCCCTAGGCTTATTCTTGTCGAATTAGGGTTTCTAACCAATCTTGTGCATCCAATTGGTGTGTTTGTGACATTGGATGAACATTTAGGTCATTTTCGTCCTCCCAAGGCTTAATCTTGTCTAATAATGGTTTTCACCAATCTTGTGCATCAATAGTTGTGTTTGTGATGTTGGATGAACATTTTGGTCATTTTCGACCTCCCTAGGCATATTCTTGTCCAATTAGGGTTTTCAACCAATCTTTTGCGTGCAATAGTTGTGTTTGTGTCGTTGGATGAACATTTTGATAATTTTCGACCTCCCTAGGCTTATTCTTGTCCAATTAGCGTTTCTAACCAATCTTGTGCATCCAATAGGTGTGTTTGTGTCATTGGATGAACATTTAGCTCATTTTCGTCCTCCCTAGGCTTATTCTTGTCCAATTACGGTTTTTAACCAACGTTGTCCTTCCAATAAGCGTGTTTGTATCACTAGATGAACATTTAGGTCATTTTCTTCCTCGCTACACTTAATCTTCACCAATTAAGGTTTTAACCAATCTTGTGCATCCAATAGTTGTGTTTGTGTCGTTGGATGAACATTTTGGTCATTTTCGACCTCCATAGTCTTATTTTTGTCCAATTAGGGTTTCTAAACAATCTTGTGCATCCAATAGGTGTGTTTGTGTCATTGGATGAACAATTAGATCATTGTCGTCCTCCCTACGCTTATTCTTGTCCAACTAGGGTTTCTAACTAATCTTGTGCATCCAATTGGTGTGTTTGTGTCATTGGATGAACATTCAGGTCATTTTCGACCTCCCTAGGCTTATTCTTGTACAATTAAGGTTTCTATCCAACTTGTGCATCCAATAGTTGTGTTTGTGTCATTGAATGAACATTTAGGTCATTGTCGACCTCTCTAGGCTTATTCTTGTCGAATTAGGGTTTCTAACCAATATTGTGCATCCAATAGGTGTGTTTCTGTCATTGGATGAATAGATAGGTCATTTTCTTCCCTCAATAGGCTTATTCTTGTCAAATTAGGGTTTTTAACTAATCTTGTGCGTCCAATTAGTGTGTTTGAGTCATTCGATGAACATTTAGGGCCTTTTCTTCCTCCCTACACTTAATCATGTCCGTTTAGGGTTATTAACCAATCTTGTGCATCCAATAGTTATGTTTGTGTCATTGGATGAACATTTAGATCATTTTCGACCTTCCTAGGCTTATTCTTGTCGAATTAGGGTTTCTAACCAATCTTGTGCATCTAATAGGTGTCATTGTGTCATTGGATGAACATTTAGGTAATTTTCGTCCTCTCTAAACTTAATCTTGTCCAATTAGGGTTTTAACCAATCTTTTGCGTCAAATAGTTGTGTTTGTGTCGTTGGATGAACATTTTGATAATTTTCCACCTCCCTAGGCTTATTCTTGTCCAATTAGCGTTTCTAACCAATCTTGTGCATCCAATAGGTGTGTTTGTATCATTGGATGAACATTTAGGTCATTTTCGTCCTCCCTAGGCTTATTCTTCTCCAATTAGGGGTTTTCACCAATCTATTGCATCCAATAGTTGTGTTTGTGTTATCGGATGAACATTTAGGTCTTTTTCGAACTCCTTAGGCTTTTTCTTGTCGAGTTAGGGTTTCTAACAAATCTTGTGCATCCAATAGGTGTGTTTCTGTCATTGGATGAACATTTAGGTCATTTTCGTCCTCCCTAGGCTTATTCTTGTCCAATTAGGGTTTCTAACCAATCTTGTACATCCAATTGGTATGTTTGTGTCATTGGATGAACATTTAGGTCATTTTCGACCTCCCTAGGCTTATTCTTGTCCAATTAGGGTTTCTATCCAATTTGTACATCCAATAGGTGGATATGTGTCATTGGATGAATATTTAGGTCGTTTTCTTCATCCCTACACTTAATCTTGTCCAATTAGGGTTTTTAACCAATCTTGTGGATCCAATAGTTGTGTTTGTGTTATCGGATGAACATTTAGGTCGTTTTCGACCTCCCTAGGCTTATTCTTGTCCAATTAGGGTTTCTAACCAATCTCGTGCATCCAATTGGTGTGTTTGTGTCATTGGATGAACATTACGTCATTTTCTTCCTCGCTACACTTAATCTTGTCAAATTATGGTTTTAACCAAAACATTTAGGTGATTTTCATCCTCCCTAGGCTTAATCTTGTCTAATAATGGTTTTCACCAATCTTGTGCATCCAATAGTTGTGTTTGTGTCGTTGGATGAACATTTTTGTCAATTTCGACCTCCCTAGACTTATTCTCTTCCAATTAGGGTTTTCAACCAATCTTTTGCGTCCAATAGTTGTGTTTGTGTCGTTGGATGAACATTTTGGTAATTTTCGACCTCCGTAGGCTTATTCTTGTCCAATTAGCATTTCTAACCAATCTTGTGCATCCAATAGGTGTGTTTGTGTCATTGGATCAACATTTAGGTCATTTTAGTCCTCCCTAGGCTTATTCTTGTCCAAATTAGGGTTTTTAACAAATCTTGTCCATCCAATAAGTGTGTTTGTATTACTGGATGATCATTTAGGTCATTTTCTTCCTCCCTACAATTAATCTTCTCCAATTAGGGTTTTAACCAATCTTGTGCATCCAATAGTTCCGTTTGTGTCGTTGGATGAACATTTTGGTCATTTTCGACCTCCCTAGACTTATTCTTGTCCAATTAGGGTTTCTAAACAATCTTGTGCATCCAATAGGTGTGTTTGTGTCATTGGATGAACAATTAGATCATTTTCGTCCTCCCTAGGCTTATTCTTGTCCAACTAGGGTTTCTAACCAATCTTGTGCATCCATATGGTGTGTTTGTGTCATTGGATGAACATTTAGGTCATTTTCGACCTCCCTAGCCTTATACTTGTCCAATTAGGGTTTCTATCCAACTTGTGCATCCACTAGGTGGATATGTGTCATTGGATGAATATTTAGGTCGTTTTCTTCCTCCCTACACTTAATCTTGTCCAATTAGGGTTTTTAACCAATCTTGTGCATCCAATAGTTGTGTTTGTGTTATCGGATGAACATTTAGGTGTTTTTCGACCTCCCTAGGCTTTTTCTTGTTGAATTAGGGTTTGTAACCCATATTGTGCATACAATAGTTGTGTTTGTGTCGTTGGATGAACATTTAGGTCATTGTCGACCTCCCTAGGCTTATTCTTGTCGAATTAGGGTTTCTAACCAATCTTGTGCATCCAATTGGTGTGTTTGTGACATTGGATGAACATTTAGGTCATTTTCGTCCTCCCAAGGCTTAATCTTGTCTAATAATGGTTTTCACCAATCTTGTGCATCAATAGTTGTGTTTGTGATGTTGGATGAACATTTTGGTCATTTTCGACCTCCCTAGGCATATTCTTGTCCAATTAGGGTTTTCAACCAATCTTTTGCGTGCAATAGTTGTGTTTGTGTCGTTGGATGAACATTTTGATAATTTTCGACCTCCCTAGGCTTATTCTTGTCCAATTAGCGTTTCTAACCAATCTTGTGCATCCAATAGGTGTGTTTGTGTCATTGGATGAACATTTAGGTCATTTTCGTCCTCCCTAGGCTTATTCTTGTCCTATTAGGGTTTTTAACTAATCTTGTGCATCCAATAGGTGTGTTTGTATCATTGGATGAACATCTAGGTCTTTTTCGTCCTCCCTAGGCTTAATCTTGTCCAATTAGGGTTTTAACCAATCTTGTGCATCCAATACTTGTGTTTGTGTCGTTGGATGAACATTTTGGTCATTTTCGACATCCCTAGGCCTATTCTTGTACAATTAGGGTTTCTAACCAATCACTTGCATCCAATAGGTGTGTTTGTGTCATTGGATGAACAATTAGGTCATTTTCGACTTCCCAAGGCTTATTCTTGTCCAATTTGGGTTTTTAACCAATCTCATGCATCCAATAGATAGGTTTGTGTCATTGGATGAACATGTAGGTCATTTTAATCCTCCCTAGGCTTATTCTTGTCCAATTAGGGTTTCTATCCAATCTTGTGCATCCAATTGGTGTCTTTGGGTCATTGGATGAACAATTAGGTCATTTTCTCCTTCCTAGGCTTATTCTTATCCAATAAGGGTTTCTAACCAATCTTGTGCATCTAATAGGTCTTTTGTGTCATTGGATATACAATTAGGTCATTTTCATCCTCCCTAGGCTTATTCTTGTCGAATTAGGGTTTCTAACCAATATTGTGCATCCAATAGGTGTGTTTG
>JBBPBS010000627.1:15126-31212 GCA_037974835.1 Cicer judaicum | reverse complement strand
GCTTATTCTTGTACAATTAGGGTTTTTAACTAATCTTGTGCATCCAATTGGTGTGTTTGAATCTTTCGATGAACATGTAGGTCATTTTCGTCCTCCCTAGGCTTATTCTTGTCCAATTGGGGTTTTTAACCAATCTTGTGCGTCCAACAAGTGTGTTTGTATCATTGGGTGAACACTGAGATCATTTTCGTCCTCCTTAGGCTTATTCATGTCCAACTAGGGTTTCTAACCAATCTTGTGCATCCAATTGGTGTGTTTGTGTCATTGGATGAAAATTTAGGTCATTTTCGACCTCCCTAGGCGTATTCTTGTCCAATTAGGGTTTCTAACCAATCTTATGCATCCAATAGTTGTGTTTGTGTCATTCGATGAACATTTAGGTCATTTTCGTCCTCTCTAACCAATCTTGTACATCTAATGGGTGTGTTTGTATCAATGGATGTACATTTTGGTCATTTTTGACCTCCCTAGGCTTATTCTTGTACAATTTGGGTTTTTAACCAATCTTGTGCATCCAATAGTTAGGTTTGTGTCATTGGATGAACATGTAGGTCATTTTAGTCCTCCCTAGACTTATTCTTGTCCAATAACGGTTTCTAACCAATCTTGTGCATCTAGTTGATGTGTTTGTGTCATTGGATGAACAATTAGGTCATTTTCTACTCCCTAGGCTTATTCTTGTCCAATTAGGGTTTCTAACCAATCTTGTGCATCTAATAGGTGTTTTGTGTCATTGGATAAACAATTAGGTCATTTTCGTCCTCCCTACTCTTATTCTTGTCGAATTAGGGTTTCTAACCAATATTGTGCATCTAATAGGTGTATTTGTGTCATTGGATGAACATTTAGGTCATTTTCGTCCTCTCTAGGCTTAATCTTGTCCAATTAGGGTTTTAACCAATCTTGTGCATCCAATAGTTGTGTTTGTGTCGTTCGATGAACATTTTGATAATTTTCGAGCTCCTTAGGCTTATACTTGTCCAATTAGGGTTTCTAACCAATATTGTGCATCTAATAGGTATGTTTGGGTCATTGGATAAACAATTAGGTCATTTTCGTCTACCGTAGGCCTATTCTTATCGAATTAGGGTATCTAACTAATATTGTGCATCCAATAGGTGTGTTTGTGTCATTGGATGAACATATAGGTCATTTTCTTCCCCCTAGGCATATTCTTGTCCAATTGGGGTTTTTAACTAATCTTGTGCATCCAATTGGTCTGTTTGAGTCATTGGATGAACATTTAGGTCGTTTTCTTCCTCCCTACACTTAATCTTGTCCAATTAGGGTTTTTAACCAATCTTCTGCATCTAATGGATGTGTTTGTGTCATTGGATGAACATTTAGGCCATTTTTGTCCTCTCTAGGCAAAATCTTGTCCAATAAGGGTTTTAACCAATCTTGTGCATCGAATACTTGTGTTTGTGTCGGTCGATGAACATTTTGATAATTTTCGACCTCCTTAGGCTTTTTCTTGTCCAATTAGGGTTTCTAACCAATGTTGTGCATCCAATAGGTGTGTTTGTGTCATTGGATGAACAATTAGATCATTTTTGTCCTCCCTAGGCTTATTCTGATCCAACTAGGGTTTCTAACCGTTCTTGTGCGTCCAATTGGTGTGTTTGTGTCATTGGATGAACATTTAGCTCATTTTCGACCTCCCTAGACGAATCTTGTGCATCCAATAGGTGGGTTTGTGTTTGTGTCATTGGATGAACACTTAGGTCATTTTCGACCTCCCTAGGGTTATTCTTGTCGAATTAGGCTTTCTAACCAACCTTGTACATCCAATAGGTGTGTTTGTGTCATTGGATGAACATTTAGGTCATTTTCGTCCTCTTTAGGCTTATACTTGTCCAATTAGGGTTTTTAACCAACGTTGTGCATCCAATAAGTGTGTTTGTGTCATTAGATAAACATTTAGGTCATTTTTTGCCTCCCTACACTTAATCTTGTCCAATTGGGGTTCTAACCAATCTTGTGCATCCAATGGTTGTGTTTGTGTCGTTGGATGAACATTTTGGTCATTTTGGACCAACCTGGGCTTATTCTTGTCGAATTAGGGTTTCTAAACAATCTTGTGCATCCAATAGGTGTGTTTGTGTCCTTTGATGAACAATTAGATCATTTTCGTCCTCATAGGCTTAATCTTGTCAAACTAAGGTTTCTAACCAATCTTGTGCATCCAACTAGTGTGTTTGTGTCATTGGATGAACATTTAGGTCATTTTCGACCTCCCAAAGCTTATTCTTGTCCAATTAGGGTTTCTATCCAATCTTGTGCATCCAAAAGGTGGGTTTGTGTCATTGGATGAATATTTAGGTCATTTTCTTCCTCCCAACACTAAATCTTGTGCAATAAGGGTTTTTAACCAGTCTTGTGCATCCAATAGTTGTATTTGTGTTATTGGATGAACATTTAGATCATTTTCCACCTCCCTAGGCTTATTCTTGTGGAATTTAGGTTTCTAACCAATCTTGTGCATCCAGTAGGTGTGTTTGTGTCATTGGATGAATATTTAGGTCATTTTCGTCCTCCCTAGGCTTATTCTTGTCCTATTAGGGTTTTTAACTAATCCTTTGCATCCAATAGGTGTGTTTGTATCATTGGATGAACATCTAGGTCTTTTTCGTCCTCCCTAGGCTTAATCTTGTCCAATTAGGGTTTTAACCAATCTTGTGCATCCAATACTTGTGTTTGTGTCGTTGGATGAACATTTTGGTCATTTTCGACCTCCCTAGGCCTATTCTTGTACAATTAGGGTTTCTAACCAATCACTTGCATCCAATAGGTGTGTTTGTGTCATTGGATGAACAATTAGGTCATTTTCGACTTCCCAAGGCTTATTCTTGTCCAATTTGGGTTTTTAACCAATCTCGTGCATCCAATAGATAGGTTTGTGTCATTGGATGAACATGTAGGTCATTTTAATCCTCCATAGGCTTATTCTTGTCCAATTAGGGTTTCTATCCAATCTTGTGCATCCAATTGGTGTCTTTGGGTCATTGGATGAACAATTAGGTCATTTTCTCCTTCCTAGGCTTATTCTTGTCCAATAAGGGTTTCTAACCAATCTTATGCATCTAATAGGTCTTTTGTGTCATTGGATATACAATTAGGTCATTTTAATCCTCCCTAGGCTTATTCTTGTCGAATTAGGGTTTCTAACCAATATTGTGCATCCAATAGGTGTGTTTGAGTCATTGGATGAACATATAGGTCATTTTCTTCCTCCCTCGGCTTATTCTTGTACAATTAGGGTTTTTAACTAATCTTGTGCATCCAATTGGTGTGTTTAAATCATTCGATGAACATTTAGGTCATTTTCGTCCTCCCTAGGCTTATTCTTGTCCAATTGGGGTTTTTAACCAATCTTGTGAGTCCAACAAGTGTGTTTGTATCATTGGGTGAACACTTAGATCATTTTCGTCCTCCTTAGGCTTATTCATGTCCAACTAGGGTTTCTAACCAATCTTGTGCATCCAATTGGTGTGTTTGTGTCATTGGATGAACATTTAGGTCATTTTCGACCTCCCTAGGCGTATTCTTGTTCAATTAGGGTTTCTATCCAATCTTGTGCATCCAATAAGTGGATTTGTATCATTGGATGAATATTTAGGTCGTTTTCTTCCTCCCTACACTTAATCTTGTCCAATTACGGTTTTTAACTAATCTTGTGCATCCAATAGTTGTGTTTGTGTTATCGGACGAACATTTAGGTTTTTTTCGAGCTCCCTAGGCTTATTCTTGTCGAATTAGGTTTTCTAACCAATATTGTGCATCCAATAGTTGTGTTTGTGTCATTGGATGAACATTTAGGTCATTTTCGACCTCCCTATGCTTATTTTTATATAATTAGGGTTTCTAACAATGTCTTGCATCCAATAGGTGTGTTTGTATCATTGGATGAACAATTAGGTCATTTTCGTCCTCCTTAGGCTTATTCTTGTCCAATTAGGGTTTCTAACCAATCTTGTACATCTAATAGGTGTGTTTGTGTCATTGGATGAATATTTTGGTCATTTTCGACCTCCCTAGGCTTATTCTTGTCCAATTAGGGTTTTTAACCAATCTTGTGCATCCAATAGTTAGGTTTGTGTCATTGGATGAACATTTAGGTCATTTTAGTCCTGCCTAGGCTTATTCTTGTCCAATTAGGGTTTCTAACAAATCTTGTGCATCCAATTGGTGTCTTTGTATCATTCGATGAACTACTAGGTCATTTTCTCCTCCGTAGGCTTACTCTTGTCCAATTAGGCTTTCTAACCAATCTTGTGCATTTAATAGGTGTTTTGTGTCATTGGATGAACAATTAGGTCATTTTCTTCTTCCCTACACTTAATCTTGTCCAATTAGGGTTGTTAACCAATCTTGTGCATCCAATTGTTGTGTTTGTGTTATCGGATGATCATTTTGGTCTTTTTCGACTTCCCAAGGCTTATTCTGGTCGAATTAGGGTTTCTAACCAATCTTGTGCATCCAATAGGTGTGTTTTTGTCATTGGATGAACTTTTTGGTCATTTTCGTCCTCCCTAGGCTTATTCTTGTCGAATTAGGGTTTCTAACCAATCTTGTGCATCCAATAGGTGTGTTTGTGTCATTGGATGAACTTTTAGGTCATTTTTGTCCTCCCTAGGCTTATTCATGTCCAATTAGGGATTCTAACCAATCTTGTGCATCAAATAGGTTTGTTTGTGTCATTGGATGAACAATTAGATCATTTTCGTCCTCCCTAGGCTTATTCTTGTCCATCTAGGGTATCTAACCAATCTTGTGCATCCAATTGGTGTGTTTGTGTCATTGGATGAACATTTAGGTCATTTTCGACCTCCCTATGCTTAATTTTGTCCAATTAGGGTTTGCGTGCAATCTTGTGCATCCAATTGGTGGATTTGTGTCATGGGATGAATATTTAGGTCGTTTTCTTCCTCCCTACACTTAATCTTGTGCAATTAGGGTTTTTAACCAATCTTGTGCATCCAATAGTTGTGTTTGTGTTATTGGATGAACATTTAGGTCATTTTCGACCTCCCTAGGCTTATTCTTGTCGAATTCGGGTTTCTAATTAATGTTGTGCATCCAATAGGTGTGTTTGTGTCATTGGATGAACATTTAGGTCATTTTCGTCCTCCCTAGGCTTATTTTTGTCCAAAAAGGGTTTTTATCTAATCATGTGCATCCAATAGGTTGGTTTGTATCATTGGATGAACATCTAGGTCTTATTCGTCCTCCCTAGGCTTAATCTTGTCCAATTAGCGTTTTAACCAATCTTGTGCATCCAATAGGTGTGTTTGTGTCATTGGATGAATAATTAGGTCATTTTCGTCCTGCTTAGGCTTATTCTGGTCCAATTAGGGTTTCTAACCAATCTTGTACATCTAATAGGTGTGTTTGTGTCATTGGATGAACATTTTGGTCATTTTGACCTCCCTAGGCTTATTCTTGTCGAATTAGTGTTTCTAACCAATTTTGTGCATCCAATAGGTGGGTTTGTGTCATTGGATGAACTTTTAGGTCATTTTCGTCCTCCCTAGGCTTATTCTTGTCGAATTAGAGTTTCTAACCAATCTTGTGCATCCAATAGGTGTGTTTGTGTCATTGGATGAACTTTAAGGTCATTTTCGTCCTCCCTAGGCTTATTCATGTCCAATTAGGGATTCTAACCAATCTTGTGCATCCAATAGGTGGGTTTGTGTCATTGGATGAACAATTAGGTCATTTTCGTCCTGCCTAGGCTTATTCTTGTCCAGTTAGGGTTTCTAACCAATCTTGTGCATCAAATTGGTGTGTTTGTGTCATTGGATGAACATTTAGGTCATTTTCGACCTCCCTATGCTTATTCGTGTCGAATAAGGATTTCTAACCAATCTTGTGCATCTAATAGGTGTGTTTGTGTCATTGGATGAGCGTTTAGGCTTATTCTTTTCCAATTAGGGTTTCTAACCAATCTTGTGCATCCAATTGGTGTGTTTGTGTCATTGGATGAACAATTAGGTCATTTTCTCCTCCCTAGGCTTATTCTTGTCCAATTAGGGTTTCTAACATATCTTGTGCATTTAATAGGTGTTTTGTGTCGTTGGATAAACAATTAGGTCATTTTCGTCCTCCCTAGGCTTATTCTTGTCGAATTAGGGTTTCTAACCAATATTGTGCATCCAATAGGTGTGTTTGTGTCATTGGATGAACAGATAGGTCATTTTCTTCCTCCCTAGGCTTATTCTTGTCCAATTAGGGTTTTTAACTAATCTTGTGCGTCCAATTAGTGTGTTTGAGTCATTCGATGAACATTTAGATCGTTTTCTTCCACCCTACACTTAATCTTGTCCATTTAGGGTTATTAACCAATCTTGTGCATCCAATAGTTATGTTTGTGTCATTGGATGAACTTTAGGTCATTTTCGACCTCCCTAGGCTTATTCTTGTCGAATTAGGGTTTCTAACAATCTTGTGCATCTAATAGGCGTGTTTGTGTCATTGGATGAACATTTAGGTAATTTTCGTCCTCTCTAGACTTAATCTTGTCCAATTAGGGTTTTAACCAATCTTTTGCGTCCAATAGTTGTGTTTGTGTCGTTGGATGAATATTTTGATAATTTTCCACCTCCCTAGGCGTATTCTTGTCCAATTAGCGTTTCTAACCAATCTTGTGCATCCAGTAGGTGTGTTTGTGTCATTGGATGAACATTTAGGTCATTTTCGTCCTCCCTAGGCTTATTCTTCTCCAATTAGGGTTTTTCACCAATCATGTGCATCCAATAGTTGTATTTGTGTTATCGGATGAACATTTATGTCTTTTTCGAACTCCTTATGCTTATTCTTGTCGAATTAGGGTTTCTAACCAATATTGTGCATCCAATAGTTGTGTTTGTGTCATTGGATGAACATTTAGTTCATTGTCGACCTCCCTAAGCTTTTTCTTGTCGAATTAGGGTTTCTAACAAGTCTTGTGCATGCAATAGGTGTGTTTGTGTCATTGGATGAACATTTAGGTGATTTTCGTCCTCCCTAGGCTTATTCTTGTCCAATTAGGGTTTCTAGCCAATCTTGTAAATCCAATTGGTATGTTTATGTCTTTGGATGAACATTTAGGTCATTTTCGACCTCCCTAGGCTTATTCTTGTACAATTAAGGTTTCTATCCAACTTGTGCATCCAATAGTTGTGTTTGTGTCATTGAATGAACATTTAGGTCATTGTCGACCTCCCTAGGCTTATTCTTGTCGAATTAGGGTTTCTAACCAATATTGTGCATCCAATAGGTGTGTTTGTGTCATTGGATGAACATATAGGTCATTTTCTTCCCTCCCTAGGCTTATTCTTGTCCAATTAGGGTTTTTAACTAATCTTGTGCGTCCAATTAGTGTGTTTGAGTCATTCGATGAACATTTAGGGCCTTTTCTTCCTCCCTACACTTAATCTTGTCCGTTTAGGGTTATTAACCAATCTTGTGCATCCAATAGTTATGTTTGTGTCATTGGATGAACATTTAGATCATTTTCGACCTTCCTAGGCTTATTCTTGTCGAATTAGGGTTTCTAACCAATCTTGTGCATCTAATAGGTGTCTTTGTGACATTGGATGAACATTTAGGTCATTTTCGTCCTCCCAAGGCTTAATCTTGTCTAATAATGGTTTTCACCAATCTTGTGCATCAATAGTTGTGTTTGTGATGTTGGATGAACATTTTGGTCATTTTCGACCTCCCTAGGCATATTCTTGTCCAATTAGGGTTTTCAACCAATCTTTTGCGTGCAATAGTTGTGTTTGTGTCGTTGGATGAACATTTTGATAATTTTCGACCTCCCTAGGCTTATTCTTGTCCAATTAGCGTTTCTAACCAATCTTGTGCATCCAATAGGTGTGTTTGTGTCATTGGATGAACATTTAGCTCATTTTCGTCCTCCCTAGGCTTATTCTTGTCCAATTACGGTTTTTAACCAACCTTGTCCTTCCAATAAGCGTGTTTGTATCACTGGATGAACATTTAGGTCATTTTCTTCCTCGCTACACTTAATCTTCACCAATTAAGGTTTTAACCAATCTTGTGCATCCAATAGTTGTGTTTGTGTCATTGGATGAACATTTAGGTCATTTTTGACCTCCCTAGGCTTATTCTTGTACAATTAAGGTTTCTATCCAACTTGTGCATCCAATAGTTGTGTTTGTGTCATTGAATGAACATTTAGGTCATTGTCGACCTCCCTAGGCTTATTCTTGTCGAATTAGGGTTTCTAACCAATATTGTGCATCCAATAGGTGTGTTTGTGTCATTGGATGAACAGATAGGTCATTTTCTTCCCTCCCTAGGCTTATTCTTGTCAAATTAGGGTTTTTAACTAATCTTGTGCGTCCAATTAGTGTGTTTGAGTCATTCGATGAACATTTAGGGCATTTTCTTCCTCCCTACACTTAATCTTGTCCGTTTAGGGTTATTAACCAATCTTGTGCATCCAATAGTTATGTTTGTGTCATTGGATGACCATTTAGATCATTTTCGACCTTCCTAGGCTTATTCTTGTCGAATTAGGGTTTCTAACCAATCTTGTGCATCTAATAGGTGTCTTTGTGTCATTGGATGAACATTTAGGTAATTTTTGTCCTCTCTAGACTTAATCTTGTCCAATTAGGGGTTTTCACCAATCTATTGCATCCAATAGTTGTGGTTGTGTTATCGGATGAACATTTAGGTCTTTTACGAACTCCTTAGGCTTTTTCTTGTCGAGTTAGGGTTTCTAACAAATCTTGTGCATCCAATAGGTGTGTTTCTGTCATTGGATGAACATTTAGGTCATTTTCGTCCTCCCTAGGCTTATTCTTGTCCAATTAGGGTTTCTAACCAATCTTGTACATCCAATTGGTATGTTTGTGTCATTGGATGAACATTTAGGTCATTTTCGACCTCCCTAGGCTTATTCTTGTCCAATTAGGGTTTCTATCCAACTTGTACATCCAATAGGTGGATATGTGTCATTGGATGAATATTTAGGTCGTTTTCTTCATCCCTACACTTAATCTTGTCCAACTAGGGTTTTTAACCAATCTTGTGGATCCAATAGTTGTGTTTATGTTATCGGATGGACATTTAGGTCGTTTTCCACCTCCCTAGGCTTATTCTTGTCGAATTAGGGTTTCTAACCAATCTCGTACATCCAATTGGTGTGTTTGTGTCATTGGATGAACATTACGTCATTTTCTTCCTCGCTACACTTCATCTTGTCCAATTATGGTTTTAACCAAAACATTTAGGTGATTTTCATCCTCCCTTGGCTTAATCTTGTCTAATAATGGTTTTCACCAATCTTGTGCATCCAATAGTTGTGTTTGTGTCGTTGGATGAACATTTTTGTCATTTTCGACCTCCCTAGGCTTATTCTTGTCCAATTAGGGTTTTCAACCAATCTTTTGCGTCCAATAGTTGTGTTTGTGTCCTTGGATGAACATTTTGGTAATTTTCGACCTCCGTAGGCTAATTCTTGTCCAATTAGCATTCCTAACCAATCTTGTGCATCCAATAGGTGTGTTTGTGTCATTGGATGAACATTTAGGTCATTTTCGTCCTCCCTAGGCTTATTCTTGTCCAAATTATGGTTTTTAACCAATCTTGTCCATCCACTAAGTGTGTTTGTATTACTGGATGAACATTTTGGTCATTTACTTCCTCCCTACAATTAATCTTCTCCAATTAGGGTTTTAACCAATCTTGTGCATCCAATAGTTGTGTTTGTGTCGTTGGATGAACATTTTGGTCACTTTCGATCTCCATAGGCTTATTCTTGTCCAATTAGGGTTTCTAAACAATCTTGTGCATCCAATAGTTGTGTTTGTGTTATTGGTTGAACATTTAGGTCTTTTTCGAACTCCTTAGGCTTATTCTTGTCGAATTAGGGTTGCTAACCAATATTGTGCATCCAATTGGTGTGTTTGTGTCGTTGGATGAACATTTAGGTCATTGTCGACCTCCCTAGGCTTATTCTTGTCCAATTAGGGTTTCTAACAAATCTTGTGCATCCACTAGGTGGATATGTGTCATTGGATGAATATTTAGGTCGTTTTCTTCCTCCCTACACTTAATTTTGTCCAATTAGGGTTTTTAATCAATCTTGTGCATCCAATAGTTGTGTTTGTGTTATTGGATGAACAGTTAGGTCTTTTTCGACCTCCCTAGGCTTATTCTTGTCGAATTAGGGTTTCTAACCAATCTTGTGCATCCAATTGGTGTGTTTGTGTCATTGAATGAACATTTAGGTCATTTTCGTCCTCCCAAGGCTTAATCTTGTCCGTTTAGGGTTATTAAACAATCTTGTGCATCCAATAGTTATGTGTGTGTCATTGGATGAACATTTAGATCATTTTCGACCTCCCTAGGCTTATTCTTGTCGAATTAGGGTTTCTAACCAATCTTGTGCATCTAATAGGTGTCTTTGTGTCATTGGATGAACATTTAGGTAATTTTCGTCCTCTATAGACTTAATCTTGTCCAATTAGGGTTTTAACCAATCTTTTGCGTCGAATAGTTGTGTTTGTGTCGTTGCATGAACATTTTGATAATTTTCGACCTCCCTAGGCTTATTCTTGTCCAATTAGCGTTTCTAACCAATCTTGTGCATCCAATAGGTGTGTTTGTGTGATTGGATGAACATTGAGCTCATTTCCGTCCTCCCTAGGCTTATTCTTGTCCAATTACGGTTTTTAACCAACCTTGTCCTTCCAATAAGAGTGTTTGTATCACTGGATGAACATTTAGGTCATTTTCTTCCTCGCTACACTTAATCTTCTCCAATTAAGGTTTTAACCAATCTTGTGCATCCAATAGTTGCGCTTGTGTCGTTGGATGAACATTTTGGTCATTTTCGACCTCCATAGGCTTATTCTTGTCCAATTAGGGTTTCTAAACAATCTTGTGCATCCAATAGGTGTGTTTGTGTCATTGGATGAACATTTAGATCATTTTCGACCTCCCTAGGCTTATTCTTGTCGAATTAGGGTTTCTAACCAACTTGTGCATCCAATAGTTGTGTTTGTGTCATTGGATGAACATTTAGGTCATTGTCGACCTCCCTAGGCTTATTCTTGTCGAATTAGGGTTTCTAACCAATATTGTGCATCCAATAGATGTGTTTGTGTCACTGGATGAACAGATAGGTCATTTTCTTCCTCCCTAGGCTTATTCTTGTCCAATTAGGGTTTTTAACTAATCTTGTGCGTCCAATTATTGTGTTTGAGTCATTCGATGAACATTTAGGTCGTTTTCTTCCTCCCTACACTTAATCTTGTCCGTTTAGGGTTATTAACCAATCTTGTGCATCCAATAGTTATGTTTGTGTCATTGGATGAACATTTAGATCATTTTCGACCTCCCTAGGCTTATTCTTGTCGAATTAGGGTTTCTAACCAATCTTGTGCATCTAATAGGTGTCTTTGTGTCATTGGATGAACATTTTGGTAATTTTCGTCTTCTCTAGACTTAATCTTGTCCAATTAGGGTTTTAACCAATCTTTTGCGTCCAATAGTTGTGTTTGTGTCGTTGGATGAACATTTTGATAATTTTCCACCTCCCCAGGCTTATTCTTGTCCAATTAGCGTTTCTAACCAATCTTGTGCATCCAATAGGTGTGTTTGTGTCATTGGATGAACATTTAGGTCATTTTCGTCCTCCCTAGGCTTATTCTTCTCCAATTAGGGTTTTTTACCAATCTATTGCATCCGATAGTTGTGTTGGTGTTATCGGATGAACATTTCGGTCTTTTTCGAACTCCTTAGGCTTATTCTTGTCGAATTAGGGTTTCTAACCAATATTGTGCATCCAATAGTTGTGTTTGTGTCATTGGATGAACATTTAGGTCATTGTCGACCTCCCTAAGCTTTTTCTTGTCGAGTTAGGGTTTCTAACAAATCTTGTGCATCCAATAGGTGTGTTTGTGTCATTGGATGAACATTTAGGTCATTTTCGTCCTCCCTAGGCTTATTCTTGTCCAATTAGGGTTTCTATCCAACTTGTACATCCAATAGGTGGATATGTGTCATTGGATAAATATTTAGGTCGTTTTCTTCATCCCTACACTTAATCTTGTCCAATTAGGGTTTTTAACCAATCTTGTGGATCCAATAGTTGTGTTTGTGTTATCGGATGAACATTTAGGTCGTTTTCGACCTCCCTAGGCTTATTCTTGTCCAATTAGGGTTTCTAACCAATCTCGTGCATCCAATTGGTGTGTTTGTGTCATTGGATGAACATTACGTCATTTTCTTCCTCGCTACACTTAATCTTGTCAAATTATGGTTTTAACCAAAACATTTAGGTGATTTTCATCCTCCCTAGGCTTAATCTTGTCTAATAATGGTTTTCACCAATCTTGTGCATCCAATAGTTGTGTTTGTGTCGTTGGATGAACATTTTTGTCAATTTCGACCTCCCTAGACTTATTCTCTTCCAATTAGGGTTTTCAACCAATCTTTTGCGTCCAATAGTTGTGTTTGTGTCGTTGGATGAACATTTTGGTAATTTTCGACCTCCGTAGGCTTATTCTTGTCCAATTAGCATTTCTAACCAATCTTGTGCATCCAATAGGTGTGTTTGTGTCATTGGATCAACATTTAGGTCATTTTAGTCCTCCCTAGGCTTATTCTTGTCCAAATTAGGGTTTTTAACAAATCTTGTCCATCCAATAAGTGTGTTTGTATTACTGGATGATCATTTAGGTCATTTTCTTCCTCCCTACAATTAATCTTCTCCAATTAGGGTTTTAACCAATCTTGTGCATCCAATAGTTCCGTTTGTGTCGTTGGATGAACATTTTGGTCATTTTCGACCTCCCTAGACTTATTCTTGTCCAATTAGGGTTTCTAAACAATCTTGTGCATCCAATAGGTGTGTTTGTGTCATTGGATGAACAATTAGATCATTTTCGTCCTCCCTAGGCTTATTCTTGTCCAACTAGGGTTTCTAACCAATCTTGTGCATCCATATGGTGTGTTTGTGTCATTGGATGAACATTTAGGTCATTTTCGACCTCCCTAGCCTTATACTTGTCCAATTAGGGTTTCTATCCAACTTGTGCATCCACTAGGTGGATATGTGTCATTGGATGAATATTTAGGTCGTTTTCTTCCTCCCTACACTTAATCTTGTCCAATTAGGGTTTTTAACCAATCTTGTGCATCCAATAGTTGTGTTTGTGTTATCGGATGAACATTTAGGTGTTTTTCGACCTCCCTAGGCTTTTTCTTGTTGAATTAGGGTTTGTAACCCATATTGTGCATACAATAGTTGTGTTTGTGTCGTTGGATGAACATTTAGGTCATTGTCGACCTCCCTAGGCTTATTCTTGTCGAATTAGGGTTTCTAACCAATCTTGTGCATCCAATTGGTGTGTTTGTGACATTGGATGAACATTTAGGTCATTTTCGTCCTCCCAAGGCTTAATCTTGTCTAATAATGGTTTTCACCAATCTTGTGCATCAATAGTTGTGTTTGTGATGTTGGATGAACATTTTGGTCATTTTCGACCTCCCTAGGCATATTCTTGTCCAATTAGGGTTTTCAACCAATCTTTTGCGTGCAATAGTTGTGTTTGTGTCGTTGGATGAACATTTTGATAATTTTCGACCTCCCTAGGCTTATTCTTGTCCAATTAGCGTTTCTAACCAATCTTGTGCATCCAATAGGTGTGTTTGTGTCATTGGATGAACATTTAGCTCATTTTCGTCCTCCCTAGGCTTATTCTTGTCCAATTACGGTTTTTAACCAACCTTGTCCTTCCAATAAGCGTGTTTGTATCACTGGATGAACATTTAGGTCATTTTCTTCCTCGCTACACTTAATCTTCACCAATTAAGGTTTTAACCAATCTTGTGCATCCAATAGTTGTGTTTGTGTCGTTGGATGAACATTTTGGTCATTTTCGACCTCCATAGTCTTATTTTTGTCCAATTAGGGTTTCTAAACAATCTTGTGCATCCAATAGGTGTGTTTGTGTCATTGGATGAACAATTAGATCATTGTCGTCCTCCCTACGCTTATTCTTGTCCAACTAGGGTTTCTAACTAATCTTGTGCATCCAATTGGTGTGTTTGTGTCATTGGATGAACATTTAGGTCATTTTCGACCTCCCTAGGCTTATTCTTGTACAATTAAGGTTTCTATCCAACTTGTGCATCCAATAGTTGTGTTTGTGTCATTGAATGAACATTTAGGTCATTGTCGACCTCCCTAGGCTTATTCTTGTCGAATTAGGGTTTCTAACCAATATTGTGCATCCAATAGGTGTGTTTGTGTCATTGGATGAACAGATAGGTCATTTTCTTCCCTCCCTAGGCTTATTCTTGTCAAATTAGGGTTTTTAACTAATCTTGTGCGTCCAATTAGTGTGTTTGAGTCATTCGATGAACATTTAGGGCATTTTCTTCCTCCCTACACTTAATCTTGTCCGTTTAGGGTTATTAACCAATCTTGTGCATCCAATAGTTATGTTTGTGTCATTGGATGACCATTTAGATCATTTTCGACCTTCCTAGGCTTATTCTTGTCGAATTAGGGTTTCTAACCAATCTTGTGCATCTAATAGGTGTCTTTGTGTCATTGGATGAACATTTAGGTAATTTTTGTCCTCTCTAGACTTAATCTTGTCCAATTAGGGGTTTTCACCAATCTATTGCATCCAATAGTTGTGGTTGTGTTATCGGATGAACATTTAGGTCTTTTACGAACTCCTTAGGCTTTTTCTTGTCGAGTTAGGGTTTCTAACAAATCTTGTGCATCCAATAGGTGTGTTTCTGTCATTGGATGAACATTTAGGTCATTTTCGTCCTCCCTAGGCTTATTCTTGTCCAATTAGGGTTTCTAACCAATCTTGTACATCCAATTGGTATGTTTGTGTCATTGGATGAACATTTAGGTCATTTTCGACCTCCCTAGGCTTATTCTTGTCCAATTAGGGTTTCTATCCAACTTGTACATCCAATAGGTGGATATGTGTCATTGGATGAATATTTAGGTCGTTTTCTTCATCCCTACACTTAATCTTGTCCAACTAGGGTTTTTAACCAATCTTGTGGATCCAATAGTTGTGTTTATGTTATCGGATGGACATTTAGGTCGTTTTCCACCTCCCTAGGCTTATTCTTGTCGAATTAGGGTTTCTAACCAATCTCGTACATCCAATTGGTGTGTTTGTGTCATTGGATGAACATTACGTCATTTTCTTCCTCGCTACACTTCATCTTGTCCAATTATGGTTTTAACCAAAACATTTAGGTGATTTTCATCCTCCCTTGGCTGAATCTTGTCTAATAATGGTTTTCACCAATCTTGTGCATCCAATAGTTGTGTTTGTGTCGTTGGATGAACATTTTTGTCATTTTCGACCTCCCTAGGCTTATTCTTGTCCAATTAGGGTTTTCAACCAATCTTTTGCGTCCAATAGTTGTGTTTGTGTCCTTGGATGAACATTTTGGTAATTTTCGACCTCCGTAGGCTAATTCTTGTCCAATTAGCATTCCTAACCAATCTTGTGCATCCAATAGGTGTGTTTGTGTCATTGGATGAACATTTAGGTCATTTTCGTCCTCCCTAGGCTTATTCTTGTCCAAATTATGGTTATTAACCAATCTTGTCCATCCACTAAGTGTGTTTGTATTACTGGATGAACATTTTGGTCATTTACTTCCTCCCTACAATTAATCTTCTCCAATTAGGGTTTTAACCAATCTTGTGCATCCAATAGTTGTGTTTGTGTCGTTGGATGAACATTTTGGTCACTTTCGATCTCCATAGGCTTATTCTTGTCCAATTAGGGTTTCTAAACAATCTTGTGCATCCAATAGTTGTGTTTGTGTTATTGGTTGAACATTTAGGTCTTTTTCGAACTCCTTAGGCTTATTCTTGTCGAATTAGGGTTGCTAACCAATATTGTGCATCCAATTGGTGTGTTTGTGTCGTTGGATGAACATTTAGGTCATTGTCGACCTCCCTAGGCTTATTCTTGTCCAATTAGGGTTTCTAACAAATCTTGTGCATCCACTAGGTGGATATGTGTCATTGGATGAATATTTAGGTCGTTTTCTTCCTCCCTACACTTAATTTTGTCC
>JBBPBS010000626.1:0-10274 GCA_037974835.1 Cicer judaicum | reverse complement strand
AATTGGATTTGATTAAGTATTAGGGATGACGAAAATGACCTAAATATTCATCCAATGACACAAAACACCTATTGGATGCACAAGATTGGTTAAAAACCCTAATTGGACAAGAATTAGCCTAGGGAGGACAACAATGACGTAAATGTTCATTCAATGACACAAAACACCTATTCGATGCACAAGATTGGTTAAAAACCCAAATTGGACAAGATTAAGTGTAGGGAGGACGAAAAAGGCCTAAATATTGATCCAATGACACAAAAACACCTATTGGATGCACAAGATTGGTTAAAAACCCTAATTGTTCATCCAATGACACAAAAACACCCATTGGATGCACAAGATTGGTTAAAAACCCTAATTGGACAAGATTAAGTCTAGGAAGGACGAAAATGACCTAAATGATCATCCAATGACACAAAACACCTATTGGATGCACAAGATTGGTTAAAAACCCTAATTGGACAAGAATTAGCCTAGGGAGGACAAAAATGACCTAAATGTTCATCGAATGACACAAAACACCTATTGGATGCACCAGATTGGTTAAAAACCCAAATTGGACAAGATTAAGTGGTGGGAGGATGAAAATGACCTAAATGTCCATCGAATGACACAAAACACCTATTGGATGCACAAGATTGGTTAGAAACCCTAATTGGACAAGATTTAGTGTAGGGAGGACAAAAATGACCTAAATGTGCATCCAATGACACAAAATAACTAATGGATGCACAAGATTGGTTAAAAACCCTAATTGGATAAGAATTAGCCTAGGGAGGAGGAAAATGTTCATCCAATGACCCAAAAACACCTATTGGATGCACAAGATTGGTTAAAAACCCTAATTGGACAAGATTAAGTTTAAGGAGGATGAAAATGACCTAAATGTTCATCCAATGACACAAAACACCTATTGGATGCACAAGATTGGTTAAAAACCCTAATTGGACAAGAATTAGTCTAGGGAGGACGAAAATGACCTAATTGTTCATCCAATTACACAAAAACACCAATTGGATGCACAAGATTGGTTAGAAACCCTAATTGGACATCATAAAGTGTAGGGAGGACGAAAATGACCTAAATGATCATCCAATGACACAAAACACCTATTGGATGCACAAAATTGGTTAAAAACCTTAATTGGACAAGAATTAGTCTAGGGAGGACGAAAATGACCTAAATGTTCATCGAATGACACAAAACACCTATTGGATGCACCAGATTGGTTAAAAACCCAAATTGGACAAGATTAAGTGGTGGGAGGATGAAAATGACCTAAATGTCCATCGAATGACACAAAACACCTATTGGATGCACAAGATTGGTTAGAAACCCTAATTGGACAAGATTTAGTGTAGGGAGGACAAAAATGACCTATATGTGCATCCAATGACACAAAATAACTAATGGATGCACAAGATTGGTTAGAAACCCTAATTGGACAAGATAAAGTGTAGGGAGGACGAAAATGACCTAAATGTCCATCCAATGACACAAAACACCTGTTGGATGCACAAGATTGGTTAAAAACCCTAATTGGACAAGATTAAGTTTAAGGAGGATGAAAATAACGTAATTGTTCATCCAATGACACAAAAACACCTATTGGATGCACAAGATTGGTTAAAAACCCTAATTGGACAAGAATTAGTCTAGGGAGGACGAAAATGACCTAATTGTTCATCCAATTACACAAAAACACCAATTGGATGCACAAGATTGGTTAGAAACCCTAATTGGACATCATAAAGTGTAGGGAGGACGAAAATGACCTAAATGATCATCCAATGACACAAAACACCTATTGGATGCACAAAATTGGTTAAAAACCCTTATTGGACAAGAATTAGTCTAGGGAGGACGAAAATAACCTAATTGTTCATCCAATGACCCAAAAACACCCATTGGATGCACAAGATTGGTTAAAAACCCTAATTGGACAAGATTAAGTGTAGGGAGGACGAAAATGACCTAAATGTTCATCCAATGACACAAAACACCTATTGGATGCACAAGATTGGTTAAAAACCCTAATTGGACAAGAATTAGCCTAGGGAGGACGAAAATGACCTAAATGTTCATCCAAGGACACAAAACACCTATTGGATGCACAAGATTAGTTAAAAACCCAAATTGGACAAGAATTAGCCTAGGGAGGACGAAAATGACCTAAGTGTTCATCCAATGACACAAAAACACCTATCGAATGCACTAGATTGGTTAGAAACCCTAATTGGACAATATTAAGTTTAGGGAGGACGAAAGTGACCTAAATGTTCATCCAATGACACAAACACAACTATTGGATGCACAAGATTGGTTTGAAACCCTAATTGGACAAGAATTAGCCTAGGGAGGACAAAAATGACCTAAATGTTCATCCAAGGACACAAAACACCTATTGGATGCACAAGATTGGTTAAAAACCCTAATTGGACAAGATTTAGCCTAGGGAGGACGGAAATGACCTAAATATTCATCCAATGACACAAAACACGTATTGGACGCACAAGATTGGTTAAAAACCCAAATTGGACAAGATTAAGTGTAGGGAGGACGAAAATGACCTAAATGTTCATCCAATGACACAAAACACCTATTGGATGCACAAGATTGGTTAAAAACCCTAATTGGACAAGAATTAGCCTAGGGAGGAAAAAAATGACCTAAATGTTCATCGAATGACACAAAACACCTATTGGATGCACCAGATTGGTTAAAAACCCAAATTGGACAAGATTAAGTGGTGGGAGGATGAAAATGACCTAAATGTCCATCGAATGACACAAAACACCTATTGGATGCACAAGATTGGTTAGAAACCCTAATTGGACAAGATTAAGTGTAGGGAGGACGAAAATGACCTAAATGTTCATCCAATGACACAAAATAACTAATGGATGCACAAGATTGGTTAAAAACCCTAATTGGATAAGAATTAGCCTAGGGAGGACGAAAATGTTCATCCAATGATACAAAACACCTATTGGATGCACAAGATTGGTTAAAAACTCTAATTGGACAAGAATTATCCTAGGGAGGACGAAAATGACCTAATTGTTCATCCAATTACACAAAAACACCAATTGGATGCACAAGATTGGTTAGAAACCCTAATTGGACATCATAAAGTGTAGGGAGGACCAAAATGACCTAAATGATCATCCAATGACACAAAACACCTATTGGATGCACAAAATTGGTTAAAAACCCTAATTGTTCATCCAATGACACAAAAACACCCATTGGATGCACAAGATTGGTTAAAAACCCTAATTGGACAAGATTAAGTATAGGGAGGACGAAAATGACCTAAATGTTCATCCAATGACACAAAACACCTATTAGATGCACAAGATTGGTTAAAAACCCTAATTGGACAAGAATTAGCCTAGGGAGGACAAAAATGACCTAAATGTTCATCCAATGACACAAAACACCTATTGGATGCACCAGATTGGTTAAAAACCCAAATTGGACAAGATTAAGTGGTGGGAGGATGAAAATGACCTAAATGTCCATCGAATGACACAAAACACCTATTGGATGCACAAGATTGGTTAGAAACCCTAATTGGACAAGATTAAGTGTAGGGAGGACGAAAATGACCTAAATGTTCATCCAATGACACAAAATTACTAATGGATGCACAAGATTGGTTAAAAACCCTAATTGGATAAGAATTAGCCTAGGGAGGACAAAAATGTTCATCCAATGACACAAAACACCTATTGGATGCACAAGATTGGTTAAAAACTCTAATTGGACAAGAATTATCCTAGGGAGGACGAAAATGACCTAATTGTTCATCCAATTACACAAAAACACCAATTGGATGCACAAGATTGGTTAGAAACCCTAATTGGACAAGAATTATCCTTGGGAGGACGAAAATGACCGAATTGTTCATCCAATGACACAAAAACACCAATTGGATGCACAAGATTGGTTAGAAACCCTAATTGGACAAGATAAAGTGTAGGGAGGACGAAAATGACCTAAATATTCATCTAATGACACAAAACACCTATTGGATGCACAAGATTGGTTAAAAACCCTAATTGGACAACATTAAGTGTAGGGAGGACGAAAATGACCTAAATGTTCATCCAATGACACAAAACACCTAATGGATGCACAAGATTGGTTAAAAACCCTAATTGGACAAGAATTAGTCTAGGGAGGACGAAAATGACCTAATTGTTCATCCAATTACACAAAAACACCAATTGGATGCACAAGATTGGTTAGAAACCCTAATTGGACAAGAATTATCCTAGGGAGGACGAAAATGACCGAATTGTTCATCTAATGACACAAAAACACCAATTGGATGCACAAGATTGGTTAGAAACCCTAATTGGACAAGATAAAGTGTAGGGAGGACGAAAATGACCTAAATGTCCATCCAATGACACAAAACACCTATTGGATGCACAAGATTGGTTAGAAACCCTAATTGGACAAGATTAAGTGTAGGGAGGACGAAAATGACGTAAATGTTCATCCAATGACACAAAACACCTATTGGATGCACAAGATTTGTTAAAACCCTAATTGGATAAGAATTAGCTTAGGGAGGACGAAAATGACCTAAATGTTTATCCAATGACACAAAACACCTATTGGATGCACAAGATTGGTTAAAAACCCTAATTGGACAAGATTAAGTGTAGGCAGGACGAAAATGACCTAAATATTCATCTAATGACACAAAACACCTATTGGATGCACAAGATTGGTTAAAAACCCTAATTTGACAGAATTAGCCTATGGAGGACGAAAATGACCTAAATGTTCATTCAATAACACAAAACACCTATTGGATGCACATGATTGGTCAAAAACCCTAATTGGACAAGAATTATCCTAGGGAGGACGAAAATGACCTAAATGTTCATCCAATGACACAAAACACCTATTGGATGCACAAGATTGGTTAAAAACCCTAATTGGACAAGATTAAGTGTAGGGAGGACGAAAATGACCTAAATATTCATCCAATGACACAAAATACCTATTGGATGCACAAGATTGGTTAAAAACCCTAATTGGACAAGATTAAGTGTAGGGAGGACGAAAATGACCTAAATATTCATCCAATGACACAAAACACCTATTGGATGCACAAGATTGGTTAAAAACCCTAATTGGAAAAGATTAAGTGTAGGGAGGACGAAAATGACCTAAATGTTCATCCAATGACACAAAACACCTATTGGATGCACAAGATTGGTTAAAAACCCTAATTGGACAAGAATTAGTCTAGGGAGGACGAAAATGACCTAATTGTTCATCCAATTACACAAAAACACCAATTGGATGCACAAGATTGGTTAGAAACCCTAATTGGACATCATAATGTGTAGGGAGGACGAAAATGACCTAAATGATCATCCAATGACACAAAACACCTATTGGATGCACAAAATTGGATAAAAACACTAATTGGACAAGAATTAGTCTAGGGAGGACGAAAATAACCTAATTGTTCATCCAATGACACAAAAACACCTATTGGATGCACAAGATTGGTTAAAAACCCTAATTGGACAAGATTAAGTGTAGGGAGGACGAAAATGACCTAAATGTTCATCCAATGACACAAAACACCTATTGGATGCACAAGATTGGTTAAAAACCCTAATTGGACAAGAATTAGTCTAGGGAGGACGAAAATGACCGAATTGTTCATCCAATGACACAAAAACACCAATTGGATGCACAAGATTGGTTAAAAACCATAATTGGACAAGATAAAGTGTAGGGAGGACGAAAATGACCTAAATGTCCATCCAATGACACAAAACACCTATTGGATGCACAAGATTGGTTAGAAACCCTAATTGGACAAGATTAAGTGTAGGGAGGACGAAAATGACGTAAATGTTCATCCAATGACACAAAACACCTATTGGATGCACAAGATTTGTTAAAACCCTAATTGGATAAGAATTAGCCTAGGGAGGACGAAAATGACCTAATTGTTCATCCAATTACACAAAAACACCAATTGGATGCACAAGATTGGTTAGAAACCCTAATTGGACAAGAATTATCCTAGGGAGGACGAAAATGACCGAATTGTTCATCCAATGACACAAAAACACCAATTGGATGCACAAGATTGGTTAGAAACCATAATTGGACAAGATAAAGTGTAGGGAGGACGAAAATGACCTAAATGTCCATCCAATGACACAAAACACCTATTGGATGCACAAGATTGGTTAAAAACCCTAATTGGACAAGATTAAGTGTAGGGAGGACGAAAATGACCTAAATGTTCATCCAATGACACAAAACACCTATTGGATGCACAAGATTGGTTAAAAACTCTAATTGGACATGAATTATCATAGGGAGGACGAAAATGACCTAATTGTTCATCCAATGACACAAAAACACCAATTGGATGCACAAGAATTGTTAGAAACCCTAATTGGACAAGATAAAGTGTAGGGAGGACGAAAATGACCTAAATGTTCATCCAATGACCCAAAACACCTATTGCATGGATAAGATTGGTTAAAAACCCAAATTGGACAAGATTAAGTGTAGGGAGAACGAAAATGACGTAAATATTCGTCCAATGATACAAAACACCTATTGGATGCACAAGATTGGTTAAAAACCCTAATTGGACAAGAATTATCCTAGGGAGGACGAAAATGACCTAATTGTTCATCCAATTACACAAAAACACCAATTGGATGCACAAGATTGGTTAGAAACCCTAATTGGAAATCATAATGTGTAGGGAGGACGAAAATGACCTAAATGATCATCCAATGATACAAAACACCTATTGGATGCACAAAATTGGTTAAAAACCCTAATTGGACAAGAATTAGTCTAGGGAGGACGAAAATAACCTAATTGTTCATCCAATGACACAAAAACACCTATTGGATGCACAAGATTGGTTAAAAACCCTAATTGGACAAGATTAAGTGTAGGGAGGACGAAAATGACCTAAATGTTCGTCCAATGACACAAAACACCTATTGGATGCACAAGATTGGTTAAAAACCCTAATTGGACAAGAATTAGTCTAGGGAGGACGAAAATGACCTAATTGTTCATCCAATTACACAAAAACACCAATTGGATGCACAAGATTGGTTAGAAACCCTAATTGGACATCATAAAGTGTAGGGAGGACGAAAATGACCTAAATGATCATCCAATGACACAAAACACCTATTGGATGCACAAAATTGGTTAAAAACCCTAATTGGACAAGAATTAGTCTAGGGAGGACGAAAATAACCTAATTGTTCATCCAATGACCCAAAAACACCCATTGGATGCACAAGATTGGTTAAAAACCCTAATTGGACAAGATTAAGTGTAGGGAGGACGAAAATGACCTAAATGTTCATCCAATGACACAAAACACCTATTGGATGCACAAGATTGGTTAAAAACCCTAATTGGACAAGAATTAGTCTAGGGAGGACGAAAATGACCTAATTGTTCATCCAATTACACAAAAACACCAATTGGATGCACAAGATTGGTTAGAAACCCTAATTGGACATCATAAAGTGTAGGGAGGACGAAAATGACCTAAATGATCATCCAATGACACAAAACACCTATTGGATGCACAAAATTGGTTAAAAACCTTAATTGGACAAGAATTAGTCTAGGGAGGACGAAAATGACCTAAATGTTCATCGAATGACACAAAACACCTATTGGATGCACCAGATTGGTTAAAAACCCAAATTGGACAAGATTAAGTGGTGGGAGGATGAAAATGACCTAAATGTCCATCGAATGACACAAAACACCTATTGGATGCACAAGATTGGTTAGAAACCCTAATTGGACAAGATTAAGTGTAGGGAGGACGAAAATCTGGTGCATCGAATAGATGACCTAAATGTTTATCCAATGACACAAAACACCTATTGGATGCACAAGATTGGTTAAAAACCCTAAATGGACAAGATTAACTGTAGAGAGGACGAAAATGACCTAAATATTCATCTAATGACACAAAACACCTATTGGATGCACAAGATTGGTTAGAAACCCTAATTGGACAAGATTAAGTGTAGGGAGGACGAAAATGACCTAAATGTTCATCCAATGACACAAGATTGTTTAAAAACCCTAATTGGACAAGAATTATCCTAGGGAGGACGAAAATGACCAAATTGTTCATCCAATGACACAAAATCACCAATTGGATGCACAAGATTGGTTAGAAACCCTAATTGGACAAGATAAAGTGTAGGGAGGACGAAAATGACCTAAATGTTCATCCAATGACACAAAACACTTATTGGATGCACAAGATTGGTTCAAAACCCTAATTGGACAAGATTAAGTGTAGGGAAGACGAAAATGACCTAAATATTCATCCAATGACACAAAACACCTATTGGATGCTCCAGATTGGTTAAAAACCCAAATTGGACAAGATTAAGTGGTGGGAGGATGAAAATGACCTAAATGTCCATCGAATGACACAAAACACCTATTGGATGCACAAGATTGGTTAGAAACCCTAATTGGACAAGATTAAGTGTAGGGAGGACGAAAATGACCTTAATGTTCATCCAATGACACAAAAGACCTATTGGATGCACAAGATTGGTTAAAACCCTAATTGGATAAGAATTAGCCTAAGGAGGTCGAAAATAACCTAAATGTTTATCCAATGACACAAAACACCTAATGGATGCACAAGATTGGTTAAAAACCCTAATTGGACAAGAATTATCCTAGGGAGGACGAAAATGACCTAAATGTTCATCCAATGACACAAAACACCTATTGGATGCACCAGATTGGTTAAAAACCCAAATTGGACAAGATTAAGTGGTGGGAGGATGAAAATGACCTAAATGTCCATCGAATGACACAAAACACCCATTGGATGCACAAGATTAGTTAGAAACCCTAATTGGACAAGATTAAGTGTAGGGAGGACGAAAATGACGTAAATGTTCATCCAATGACACAAAACACCTATTGGATGCACAAGATTTGTTAAAACCCTAATTGGATAAGAATTAGCCTAGGGAGGACGAAAATGACCTAAATGTTTATCCAATGACACAAAACACCTATTGGATGCACAAGATTGGTTAAAAACCCTAATTGGACAAGATTAAGTGTAGGCAGGACGAAAATGACCTAAATATTCATCTAATGACACAAAACACCTATTGGATGCACAAGATTGGTTAAAAACCCTAATTTGACAGAATTAGCCTATGGAGGACGAAAATGACCTAAATGTTCATTCAATAACACAAAACACCTATTGGATGCACATGATTGGTCAAAAACCCTAATTGGACAAGAATTATCCTAGGGAAGACGAAAATGACCTAAATGTTCATCCAATGACACAAAACACCTATTGGATGCACAAGATTGGTTTAAAACCCTAATTGGACAAGATTAAGTGTATGGAGGACGAAAATGACCTAAATATTCATCAAACGACACAAAACACCTATTGGATGCACAAGATTGATAAAAAACCCTAATTGGACAAGATTAAGTGTAGGGAGGACGAAAATGACCTAAATGTTCATCCAATGACACAAAACACCTAATGGATGCACAAGATTGGTTAAAAACCCTAATTGGACAGAATTTGCCTAAGGAGGACGAAAATGACCTAAATGTTCATCCAATGAAAACAAAACACCTATTGGATGCACAAGATTGGTTAAAAACCCTAATTGGACAAGATTAAGTGTAGGGAGGACGAAAATGACCTAAATTTTTATCCAATTACACAAAACACCTATTGGATGCACAAGATTGGTTAGAAACCCAAATTGGACAAGATAAACTGTAGGGAGGACGAAAATGGCCTAAATATTCATCCAATGACACAAAACACCTATTGGATACACAAGATTGGTTAAAAACCCAAATTGCACAAGATTAAGTTTAGAGAGGACGAAAATGACCTAATTGTTCATCCAAATGACACAAAACACCTATTGGATGCACAAGATTGGTTAAAAACCCTAATTGTTCATCCAATGACACAAAAACACCCATTGGATGCACAAGATTGGTTAAAAACCCTAATTGGACAAGATTAAGTGTAGGGAGGGCGAAAATGACCTAAATGTTCATCCAATGACACAAAACACCTATTGGATGCACAAGATTGGTTAAAAAGCCTAATTGGACAAGAATTAGCCTAGGGAGGACAAAAATGACCTAAATGTTGATCCAATGACACAAAACACCTATTGGATGCACAAGATTGGTTAAAAACCCTAAAT
>JBBPBS010000625.1:15793-69653 GCA_037974835.1 Cicer judaicum | reverse complement strand
AAACCCTAATTGGACAAGAATTATCCTAGGGAGGACGAAAATGACCTAATTGTTCATCCAATGACACAAAAACACCAATTAGATGCACAAGATTGGTTAGAAACCCTAATTGGACTAGATAAAGTGTTGGGAGGACGAAAATGACCTAAGTGTTCATCCAATGACACAAAACACCTATTGGATGCACAAGATTGGTTAAAAACCCACATTGGATAAGAATTAGCCTAAGGAGGACGAAAATGACCTAAATGTTCATCCAATGACACAAAACACCTATTGGATGCACAAGATTGGTTAAAAACCCTAATTGGATAAGAATTAGCCTATGGAGGACGAAAATGACCTAAATGTTCATCCAAAGACACAAAACACCTATTGGATGCACAAGATTGGTTAAAAACCCAAATTGGACAAGAATTATCATTGGGAGGATGAAAATGACCAAATTGTTCATCCAATGACACAAAAACACCAATTGGATGCACAAGATTGGTTAGAAACCCTAATTGGACAAGATAAAGTGTTGGGAGGACGAAAATAACCTAAGTGTTCATCCAATGACACAAAACACCTATTGGATGCACAAGATTGGTTAAAAACCCTAATTGGACAAGAATTTGCCTAGGGAGGCCGAAAATGACCTAATTGTTCATCCAATGACACAAAAACACCTATCGGATACACAAGATTGGTTAGAAACCCTAATTGAACAAGATTAAGTGTAGGGAGGACGAAAATGACCTAAATGTTCATTCAATGACACAAAACACCTATTGGATGCACAAGATTGGTTAAAAACCCTAATTGGATAAGAATTATCATTGGGAGGACGAAAATGACCTAATTGTTCATCCAATGACACAAAAACACCAATTGGATGCACAAGATTGGTTAGAAACCCTAATTGGACAAGATAAAGTGTAGGGAGGACGAAAATAACCTAAGTGTTCATCCAATGACACAAAACACCTATTGGATGCACAAGATTGGTTAAAAACCCTAATTGGACAAGAATTTGCCTAGGGAGGACGAAAATGACCTAATTGTTCATCCAATGACACAAAAACACCTATCGGATACACAAGATTGGTTAGAAACCCTAATTGAACAAGATTAAGTGTAGGGAGGACGAAAATGACCTAAATGTTCATTCAATGATACAAAACACCTATTGGATGCACAAGATTGGTTAAAAACCCTAATTGGACAAGATTAAGTTTAGGGAGGACGAAAATGACCTAATTGTTCATCCAATGACACAAAAACACCAATTGGATGCACAAGATTGGTTAGAAACCCTAATTGGACAAGATAAAGTGTAGGGAGGACGAAAATGACTTAAGCGTTCATCCAATGACACAAAACACCTATTGGATGCACAAGATTGGTTAAAAACCCTAATTGGACAAGAATTAGCATAGGGAGGACGAAAATGACCTAATTGTTCATCCAATGACACAAAAACACCTGTCGGATGCACAAGATTGGTCAGAAACCCTAATTGAACAAGATTAAGTGTAGGGAGAACGAAAATGACCTAAATGTTCATCCAATGACACAAAACACCTATTGGATGCACAAGATTGCTTAAAAACCATAATTGGACAAGATTAAGTTTAGGGAGGACGAAAATGACCTAAATGTTCATCCAATGACACAAAAACACCAATTGGATGCACAAGATTGGTCAGAAACCCTAATTGGACAAGATAAAGTGTAGGGAGGACGAAAATGACCTAAGTGTTCATCCAATGACACAAAACACCTATTGGATGCACAAGATTGGTTAAAAACCCTAATTGGACAAGAATTAGCCTAGGGAGGACGAAAATGACCTAATTGTTCATCCAATGACACAAAAACACCTGTCGGATGCACAAGATTGGTCAGAAACCCTAATTGAACAAGATTAAGTGTAGGGAGGATGAAAATGACCTAAATGTTCATCCAATGACACAAAACACCTATTGGATGCACAAGATTGGTTAAAAACCCTAATTGGATAAGAATTAGCCTAAGGAGGACGAAAATGACCTAAATGTTCATCCAATGACACAAAACACCTATTGGATGCATAAGATTGGTTAGAAACCCTAATTGAACAAGATTAAGTTTAGGGAGGACGAAAATGACCTAAATGTTCATCCAATGACACAAAACACCTATTGGATGCACAAGATTGGTTAGAAACCCTAATTGAACAAGATTAAGTGTAGGGAGGACGAAAATGACCTAAATGTTCATCCAATGACACAAAACACCTATTGGATGCACAAGATTGGTTAAAAACCCTAATTGGATAAGAATTAGCCTAAGGAGGACGAAAATGACCTAAATGTTCATCCAATGACACAAAACACCTATTGGATGCAGAAGATTGGTTAAAAACCCTAATTGGACAAGAATTATCATAGAAAGGACGAAAATGACCTAATTGTTCGTCCAATGACACAAAAACAGCTGTCGGATGCACAAGATTGGTCAGAAACCCTAATTGAACAAGATTAAGTGTAGGGAGGCCGAAAATGACCTAAATGTTCATCCAATGACACAAAACACCTATTGGATGGACAAGATTGCTTAAAAACCCTAATTGGACAAGATTAAGTTTAGGGAGGACGAAAATGACCTAAATGTTCATCCAATGACATAAAACACCTATTGGATGCACAAGATTGGTTAAAAACCCTAATTGGACAAGATTAAGTTTAGGGAGGACGAAAATGACCTAAATGTTCATCCAATGACACAAAACACCTATTGGATGCACAAGATTGGTTAAAAACCCTAATTGGATAAGAATTAGCCTAAGGAGGACGAAAATGACCTAAATGTTCATCCAATGACACAAAACACCTATTGGATACACAAGATTGGTTAAAAACCCTAACTGGACAAGAATTATCATAGGGAGTACCAAAATGACCTAATTGTTCATCCTATGACACAAAAACACCTGTCGGATGCACAAGATTGGTCAGAAACCCTAATTGAACAAGATTAAGTGTAGGGAGGACGAAAATGACCTAAATGTTCATCCAATGACACAAAACACCTATTGGATGCACAAGATTGGTTAAAAACCCTAATTGGATAAGAATTAGCCTAAGGAGGACGAAAATGACCTAAATGTTCATCCAATGACACAAAACACCTATTGGATGCACAAGATTGGTCAGAAACCCTAATTGGACAAGATAAAGTGTAGGGAGGACGAAAATGACTTAAGCGTTCATCCAATGACACAAAACACCTATTGGATGCACAAGATTGGTTAAAAACCCTAATTGGACAAGAATTAGCCTAAGGAGGACGAAAATGACCTAAATGTTCATCCAATGACACAAAACACCTATTGGATGCACAAGATTGGTTAAAAACCCTAATTGGATAAGAATTAGCCTAAGGAGGACGAAAATGACCTAAGTGTTCATCCAATGACACAAAACACCTATTGGATGCATAAGATTGGTTAAAAACCCTAATTGGACAAGAATTAGCCTAGGAAGGACGAAAATGACCTAAGTGTTCATCCAATGACACAAAACACCTATTGGATGCACCAGATTGGTTAAAAACCCTAATTGAACAAGATTAAGTGTAGGGAGGACGAAAATGACCTAAATGTTCATCCAATGACACAAAACACCTATTGGATGCACAAGATTGGTTAAAAACCCTAATTGGATAAGAATTAGCCTAAGGAGGACGAAAATGACCTAAATGTTCATCCAATGACACAAAACACCTATTGGATGCACAAGATTGATTAAAAACCCTAATTGGACAAGAATTATCATAGGGAGGACGAAAATGACCTAATTGTTCATCGAATGGCACAAAAACACCAATTGGATGCACAAGATTGGTTAGAAACCCTAATTGGACAAGAACTAGCCTAGGGAGGACGAAAATGACCTAATTGTTCATCCAATGACACAAAATCACCTATCGGATACACAAGATTGGTTAGAAACCGTAATTGAACAAGATTAAGTGTAGGGAGGACGAAAATGACCTAAATGTTCATCCAATGACACAAAACACCTATTGGATGCACAAGATTGGTTAAAAACCCTAATTGGACAAGAATTATCATAGGGAGGACGAAAATGAACTAATTGTTCATCCAATGAC
Organism: Cicer judaicum; assembly: GCA_037974835.1. Lineage (NCBI taxonomy): Eukaryota > Viridiplantae > Streptophyta > Magnoliopsida > Fabales > Fabaceae > Cicer > Cicer judaicum. The sequence continues at coordinate 65,516 of JBBPBS010000625.1, read as the reverse complement.
ACAAAAACACCAATTGGATGCACAAGATTGGTTAGAAACCCTAATTGGACAAGATAAAGTGTGGGGAGGACGAAAATGACCTAAGTGTTCATCCAATGACACAAAACACGTATTGGATGCACAAGATTGGTTAAAAACCCTAATTGGACAAGAATTAGCCTAGGGAGCACGAAAATGACCTAATTGTTCATCCAATGACACAAAAACACCTATCGGATGCACAAGATTGGTTAGAAACCCTAATTGAACAAGATTAAGTGTAGGGAGGACGAAAATGACCTAAATGTTCATCCAATGACACAAAACACCTATTGGATGCACAAGATTGGTTAAAAACCCTAATTGGATAAGAATTAGCATAAGGAGGACAAAAATGACCTAAATGTTCATCCAATGACACAAAACACCTATTGGATGCACAAGATTAGTTAAAAACCCTAATTGGACAAGATTAAGTGTACGGAGGAAGAAAATGACCTAAATGTTTATCCAATGACACAAAAACACATATCGGATGCACAAGATTGGTTAGAAACCCTAATTGAACAAGATTAAGTGTAGGGAGGACGAAAATGACCTAAATGTTCATCCAATGACACAAAACACCTATTGGATGCAGAAGATTGGTTAAAAACCGTAATTGGATAAGATTAAGTTTAGGGAGGACGAAAATGAACTAAATATTCATCCAATGACACAACACACCTATTGAATGAACAAGATTGGTCAAAAACCCTAATTGGACAAGATTAAGTGTCGAGAGGACGAAAATGACCTAAATGTTCATCCAATGACTCAAAAACACCTATCAAATGCACAAGATTGGTTAGAAACCCTAATTGAACAAGATTAAGTGTAGGGAGGACGAAAATGACCTAAATGTTCATCCAATGACACAAAACACCTATTGGATGCACAAGATTGGTTAAAAACCCTAATTGGACAAGAATTATCATAGGGAGGACGAAAATGACCTAATTGTTCATCCAATGACACAAAAACACCAATTGGATGCACAAGATTGGTTAGAAACCCTAATTGGACAAGATAAAGTGTAGGGAGGACGAAAATGACCTAAGTGTTCATCCAATGACACAAAACACCTATCGGATGCACAAGATTGGTTAGAAACCCTAATTGAACAAGATTAAGTGTAGGGAGGATGAAAATAACCTAAATGTTCATCCAATGACACAAAACACCTATTGGATGCACAAGATTGGTTAAAAACCCTAATTGGATAAGAATTAGCCTAAGGAGGACGAAAATGACCTAAATGTTCATCCAATGACACAAAACACCTATTGGATGCACAAGATTGGTTAAAAACCCTAATTGGACAAGAATTATCATAGGGAGGACGAAAATGACCTAATTGTTCATCCAATGACACAAAAACACCTATCGGATGCACAAGATTGGTTAGAAATCCTAATTGAACAAGATTAAGTGTAGGGAGGACGAAAATAACCTAAATGTTCATCCAATAACACAAAACACCTATTGGATGCAAAAGATTGGTTAAAAACCCTAATTGGACAAGATTAAGTTTAGGGAGGACGAAAATGACCTAAATGTTCATCCAATGACACAAAACACCTATTGGATGCACAAGATTGGTTAAAAACCCTAATTGGATAAGAATTAGCCTAAGGAGGACGAAAATGACCTAAATGTTCATCCAATGACACAAAACACCTATTGGATGCACAAGATTGGTTAAAAACCCTAATTGGACAAGAATTATCATAGGGAGGACGAAAATGACCTAATTGTTCATCCAATGACACAAAAACACCAATTGGATGCACAAGATTGGTTAGAAACCCTAATTGGACAAGAACTAGCCTAGGGAGGACGAAAATGACCTAATTGTTCATCCAATGACACAATAACACCTATCGGATGCACAAGATTGGTTACAAACCCTAATTGAACAAGATTAAGTGTAGGGAGGACGAAAATGACCTAAATGTTCATCCAATGACACAAAACACCTATTGGTTGCACAAGATTGGTTAAAAACCCTAATTGGATAAGAATTAGCCTAAGGAGGACGAAAATGACCTAAATGTTCATCCAATGACACAAAACACCTATTGGATGCACAAGATTGGTTAAAAACCCTAATTGGACAAGAATTATAATAGGGAGGAGGAAAATGACCTAATTGTTCATCCAATGACACAAAAACACCAATTGGATGCACAAGATTGGTTAGAAACCCTAATTGGAAAAGATAAAGTGTAGGGAGGACGAAAATGACCTAAATGTTCATCCAATGACACAAAACACCTATTGGATGCACAAGATTGGTTAAAAACCCTAATTGGACAAGATTAAGTTTAGGGAGGACGAAAATGACCTAAATATTCATCCAATGACACAACACACTTATTGAATGAACAAGATTGGTTAAAAACCCTAATTGGACAAGATTAAGTGTAGGGAGGACGAAAGTAACCTAAATGTTAATCCAATGACACCAAAACACCTATCGGATGCACAAGATTGGTTAGAAACCCTAATTAAACAAGATTAAGTGTAAGGAGGACGAAAATGACCTAAATGTTCATCCAATGACACAAAACACCTATTGGATGCACAAGATTGGTTAAAAACCGTAATTGGATAAGAATTAGCCCAAAGAGGACGAAAATGACTTAAATGTTCATCCATTGACACAAAACACCTATTGGATGCACAAGATAGGTTAAAAACCCTAATTGGACAAGAATTATCATAGGGAGGACGAAAATGACCTAATTGTTCATCCAATGACACAAAAACACCTATCGGATGCACAAGATTGGTTACAAACCCTAATTGAACAAGATTAAGTGTAGGGAGGACGAAAATGACCTAAATGTTCATCCAATGACACAAAACACCTATTGGATGCACAAGATTGGTTAAAAACCCTAATTGGATAAGAATTAGCCTAAGGAGAACGAAAATGACCTAAATGTTCATCCAATGACACAAAACACCTATTGGATGCACAAGATTGGTTAAAAACCCTAATTGGACAAGAATTATCATAGGGAGGACGAAAATGACCTAATTGTTCATCCAATGACACAAAAACACCAATTGGGTGCACAAGATTGGTTAGAAACCCTAATTGGAAAAGATAAAGTGTAGGGAGGACGAAAATGACCTAAATGTTCATCCAATGACACAAAACACCTATTGGATGCACACGATTGGTTAAAAACCGTAATTGGATAAGATTAAGTTTAGGGAGGACGAAAATGACATAAATATTCATCCAATGACACAACACACCTATTGAATGAACAAGATTGGTTAAAAATCCTAATTGGACAAGATTAAGTGTAGGGAGGACGAAAATGACCTAAATGTTCATCCAATGACACAAAAACACCTATCGGATGCACAAGATTGGTTAGAAACCCTAATTGAACAAGATTAAGTGTAGGGAAGAAGAAAATGACCTAAATGTTCATCCAATGACACAAAACACCTACTGGATGCACAAGATTGGTTAAAAACCCTAATTGGATAAGAATTAGCATAAGGAGGACGAAAATGACCTAAATGTTCATCCAATGACACAAAACACCTATGGGATGCACAAGATTGGTTAAAAACCCTAATTGGACAAGAATTATCATAGGGAGGACGAAAATGACCTAATTGTTCATCCAATGACACCAAAACACCAATTGGATGCACAAGATTGGTTAGAAACCCTAATTGGACAAGATAAAGTGTAGGGAGGACGAAAATGACCTAAGTGTTCATCCAATGACACAAAACACCTATTGGATGCACAAGATTGGTTAAAAACCCTAATTGGACAAGAATTTGCCTAGGGAGGACGAAAATGACCTAATTGTTCATCCAATGACACAAAAACACCTATCGGATATACAAGATTGGTTAGAAACCCTAATTGAACAAGATTAAGTGTAGGGAGGACGAAAATGACCTAAATGTTCATTCAATGACACAAAACACCTATTGGATGCACACGATTGGTTAAAAACCCTAATTGGATAAGAATTAGCCTAAGGAGGACGAAAATGACCTAAATGTTCATCCAATGACACAAAACACCTATTGGATGCACAAGATTGATTAAAAACCCTAATTGGACAAGAATTATCATAGGGAGGACGAAAATGACCTAATTGTTCATCGAATGACACAAAAACACCAATTGGATGCACAAGATTGGTTAGAAACCCTAATTGGACAAGATGAAGTGTAGGGAGGACGAAAATGACCTAAGTGTTCATCCAATGACACAAAACACCTATTGGATGCACAAGATTGGTTAAAAACCCTAATTGGACAAGAATTAGCCTAGGGAGGATGAAAATGACCTAATTGTTCATCCAATGACACAAAAACACCTATCGGATGCACAAGATTGGTTAGAAACCCTAATTGAACAAGATTAATTGTAGGGAGGACGAAAATGACCTAAATGTTCATCCAATGACACAAAACACCTATTGGATGCACAAGATTGGTTAAAAACCCTAATTGGATAAGAATTAGCCTAAGGAGGACGAAAATGACCTAAATTTTCATCCAATGACACAAAACACCTATTGGATGCACAAGATTGATTAAAAACCCTAATTGGACAAGAATTATCATAGGGAGGACGAAAATGACCTAATTGTTCATCGAATGACACAAAAACACCAATTGGATGCACAAGATTGGTTAGAAACCCTAATTGGACAAGAACTAGCCTAGGGAGGACGAAAATGACCTAATTGTTCATCCAATGACACAAAAACACCTATCGGATACACAAGATTGGTGAGAAACCCTAATTGAACAAGATTAAGTGTAGGGAGGACGAAAATGACCTAAATGTTCATTCAATGACACAAAACACCTATTGGATGCACAAGATTGGTTAAAAACCCTAATTGGATAAGAATTAGCCTAAGGAGGACGAAAATGACCTAAATGTTCATCCAATGACACAAAACACCTATTGGATGCACAAGATAGGTTAAAAACCCTAATTGGACAAGAATTATCATAGAGAGGACGAAAATGACCTAATTGTTCATCCAATGACACAAAAACACCTATCGGATGCACAAGATTGGTTAGAAACCCTAATTGAACAAGATTAAGTGTAGGGAGGACGAAAATGACCTAAATGTTCATCCAATGACACAAAACACCTACTCGATGCACAAGATTGGTTAAAAACCCTAATTGGATAAGAATTAGCATAAGGAGGACGAAAATGACCTAAGTGTTCATCCAATGACACAAAACACCTATTGGATGCACAAGATTGGTTAAAAACCCTAATTGGACAAGAATTATCATAGGGAGGACGAAAATGACCTAATTGTTCATCCAATGACACAAAAACACCAATTGGATGCACAAGATTGGTTAGAAACCCTAATTAGAAAAGATAAAGTGTAGGGAGGACGAAAATGACCTAAAATTTTCATCCAATGACACAAAACACCTATTGGATGCACAAGATTGGTTAAAAACCCTAATTGGACAAGAATTATCATAGGGAGGACGAAAATGACCTAATTGTTCATCCAATGACACAAAAACACCAATTGGATGCACAAGATTGATTAGAAACCCTAATTGAACAAGATTAAGTATAGGGAGGACGAAAATGACCTAAATGTTCATCCAATGACACAAAACACCTATTGGATGCACAAGATTGGTTAAAAACCCTAATTGGACAAGAATTATCATAGGGAGGACGAAAATGACCTAATTGTTCATCCAATGACACAAAAACACCAATTGGATGCACAAGATTGGTTAGAAACCCAAATTGGACAAGAAAAAGTGTAGGGAGGACGAAAATGAACTAAGTGTTCATCCAATGACACATAACACCTATTTGATGAACAAGATTGGTTAAAAACCCTAATTGGACAAGAATTAGCCTAGGGAGGACGAAAATGACCTAATTGTTCATCCAATGACACAAAAACACCTATCGGATGCACAAGAATTGTTAGAAACCCTAATTGAACAAGATTAAGTGTAGCGAGGACGAAAATGACCTAAATGTTCATCCAATGACACAAAACACCTATTGGATGCACAAGATTGGTTAAAAACCCTAATTGGACAAGAATTATCATAGGGAGGACGAAAATGACCTAATTGTTCATCCAATGACACAAAAACACCAATTGGATGCACAAGATTGGTTAGAAACCCTAATTGGACAAGAACTAGCCTAGGGAGGACGAAAATGACCTAATTGTTCATCCAATGACACAAAAACACCTATCGGATGCACAAGATTGGTTAGAAACCCTAATTGAACAAGATTAAGTGTAGGGAGGACGAAAATGACCTAAATGTTCATCCAATGACACAAAACACCTATTGGATGCACAAGATTGGTTAAAAACCCTAATTGGATAAGAATTAGCCTAAGGAGGACGAAAATGACCTAAATGTTCATCCAATGACACAAAACACCTATTGGATGCGCAAGATTGGTTAAAAACCCTAATTGGACAAGAATTATCATAGGGAGGAGGAAAATGACCTAATTGTTCATCCAATGACACAAAAACACCAATTGGATGCACAAGATTTGTTAGAAACCCTAATTGGAAAAGATAAAGTGTAGGGAGGACGAAAATGACCTAAATGTTCATCCAATGACACAAAACACCTATTGGATGCACAAGATTGGTTAAAAACCCAATTTGGACAAGATTAAGTTTAGGATGGACGAAAATGACCTAAATATTCATCCAATGACACAACACACCTATTGAATGAACAAGATTGATTAAAAACCCTAATTGGACAAGATTAAGTGTAGGGAGGACGAAAATAACCTAAATGTTAATCCAATGACACCAAAACACCTATCGGATGCACAAGATTGGTTAGAAACCCTAATTAAACAAGATTAAGTGTAAGGAGGACGAAAATGACCTAAATGTTCATCCAATGACACAAAACACCTATTGGATGCACAAGATTGGTTAAAAACCGTAATTGGATAAGAATTAGCCCAAGGAGGACGAAAATGACCTAAATGTTCATCCATTGACACAAAACACCTATTGGATGCACAAGATAGGTTAAAAACCCTAATTGGACAAGAATTATCATAGGGAGGACGAAAATGACCTAATTGTTCATCCAATGACACAAAAACACCTATCGGATGCACAAGATTGGTTAGAAACCCTAATTGAACAAGATTAAGTGTAGGGAGGACGAAAATGACCTAAATGTTCATCCAATGACACAAAACACCTATTGGATGCACAAGATTGGTTAAAAACCCTAATTGGATAAGAATTAGCCTAAGGAGAACGAAAATGACCTAAATGTTCATCCAATGACACAAAACGCCTATTGGATGCACAAGATTGGTTAAAAACCCTAATTGGACAAGAATTATCATAGGGAGGACGAAAATGACCTAATTGTTCATCCAATGACACAAAAACACCAATTGGATGCACAAGATTGTTTAGAAACCCTAATTGGACAAGATAAAGTGTAGGGAGGACGAAAATGACCTAAGTGTTCATCCAATGACACAAAACACCTATTGGATGCACAAGATTGGTTAAAAACCCTAATTGGTCAAGAATTAGCCTAGGGAGGACTGAAATGACCTAATTGTTTATCCAATGACACAAAAACACTTATCGGATGCACAAGATTGGTTAGAAACCCTAATTGAACAAGATTAAGTGTAGGGAGGACGAAAATGACCTAAATGTTCATCCAATGACACAAAACACCTATTGGATGCACAAGATTGGTTAAAAACCCTAATTGGATAAGAATTAGCCTAAGGAGGACGAAAATGACCCAAATGTTCATCCAATGACAAAAAACACCTATTGGATGCACAAGATTAGTTAAAAACCCTAATTGGACCAGAATTATCATAGGGAGGACGAAAATGACCTAATTGTTTATCCAATGACACAAAAACACCAATTGGATGCACAAGATTGGTTAGAAACCCTAATTGGACAAGATAAAGTGTAGGGAGGACGAAAATGACCTAAGTGTTCATCCAATGACAGAAAACACCTATTGGATGCACAAGATTGGTTAAAAACCCTAACTGGACAAGATTAAGTTTAGGGAGGATGAAAATGACCTAAATGTTCATCCAATGACACAAAACACCTATTGGATGCACAAGATTGGTTAAAAACCCTAATTGGATAAGAATTAACCTAAGGAGGACGAAAATGACCTAAATGTTCATCCAAAGACACAAAACACCTATTGGATGCACAAGATTGGTTAAAAACCCAAATTGGACAAGAATTATCATTGAAGGACGAAAATGACCTAATTGTTCATCCAATGACACAAAAACACCAATTGGATGCACAAGATTGGTTAGAAACCCTAATTGGACAAGATAAAGTGTAGGGAGGACGAAAATGACCTAAGTGTTCATCCAATGACAGAAAACACCTATTGGATGCACAAGATTGGTTAAAAACCCTAACTGGACAAGATTAAGTTTAGGGAGGACAAAAATGACCTAAATGTTCATCCAATGACACAAAACACCTATTGGATGCACAAGATTGGTTAAAAACCCTAATTGGATAAGAATTAGCCTAAGGAGGACGAAAATGACCTAAATGTTCATCCAATGACACAAAACACCTATTGGATGCACAAGATTGATTAAAAACCCTAATTGGACAAGAATTATCATAGGGAGGACAAAAATGAACTAATTGTTCATCGAATGACACAAAAACACCAATTGGATGCACAAGATTGGTTAGAAACCCTAATTGGACAAGAACTAGCCTAGGGAGGACGAAAATGACCTAATTGTTCATCCAATGACACAAAAACACCTATCGGATACACAAGATTGGTTAGAAACCCTAATTGAACAAGATTAAGTGTAGGGAGGACGAAAATGACCTAAATGTTCATTCAATGACACAAAACACCTATTGGATGCACAAGATTGGTTAAAAACCCTAATTGGATAAGAATTAGCCTAAGGAGGACGAAAATGACCTAAATGTTCATCCAATGACACAAAACAACTATTGGATGCACAAGATTGGTTAAAAACCCTAATTGGACAAGAATTATCCTAGGGAGGACGAAAATGACCTAATTGTTCATCCAATGACACAAAAACACCAACTAGATGCACAAGATTGGTTAGAAACCCTAATTGGACAAGATAAAATGTAGGGAGGACGAAAATGACTTAAATGTTCATCTAATGACCCAAAACACCTATTGGATGCACAAGATTGGTTAAAAACCCAAATTGGACAAGATTAAGTGTAGGGAGGACGAAAATGACCTAAATGTTCATCCAATGACACAAAACACCTATTGGATGCACAAGATTGGTCAAAAACCCTAATTGGACAAGATTAAGTGTAGGGAGGACGAAAATGACCTAAATGTTCATCCAATGACACAAAACACCTATTGGATGCACAAGATTGGTTAAAAACCCTAATTGGACAAGAATTAGCCTAAGGAGGACGAAAATGACCTAATTGTTCATCCAATGACACAAAAACACCTATCGGATGCACAAGATTGGTTAGAAACCCTAATTGAACAAGATTAAGTGTTGGGAGGACGAAAATGACCTAAATGTTCATCCAATGACACAAAACACTTATTGGATGCACAAGATTGGTTAAAAACCCTAATTGGACAAGAATTATCATAGGGAGGACGAAAATGACCTAATTGTTCATCCAATGACACAAAAACACCTATCGGATGCACAAGATTGGTTAGAAACCCTAATTGAACAAGATTAAGTGTAGGGAGGACGAAAATGACCTAAATGTTCATCCAATGACACAAAACACCTATTGGATGCACAAGATTGGTTAAAAACCCTAATTGGATAAGAATTAGGCTAAGGAGGACGAAAATGACCTAAATGTTCATCCAATGACACAAAACACCTATTGGATGCAAAAGATTGGTTAAAAACCCTAATTGGATAAGAATTAGCCTAAGGAGGACGAAAATGACCTAAATGTTCATCTAAAGACACAAAACACCTATTGGATGCACAAGATTGGTTAAAAACCCTAATTGGACAAGAATTATCATAGGGAGGACGAAAATGACCTAATTGTTCATCCAATGACACAAAAACACCAATTGGATGCACAAGATTGGTTAGAAACCCTAATTGGACAAGATAAAGTGTAGGGAGGACGAAAATGACCTAAGTGTTCATCCAATGACACAAAACACCTATTGGATGCACAAGATTGGTTAAAAACCCTAATTGGACAAGAATTTGCCTAGGGAGGACGAAAATGACCTAATTGTTCATCCAATGACACAAAAACACCTATCGGATATACAAGATTGGTTAGAAACCCTAATTGAACAAGATTAAGTGTAGGGAGGACGAAAATGACCTAAATGTTCATTCAATGACACAAAACACCTATTGGATGCACACGATTGGTTAAAAACCCTAATTGGATAAGAATTAGCCTAAGGAGGACGAAAATGACCTAAATGTTCATCCAATGACACAAAACACCTATTGGATGCACAAGATTGATTAAAAACCCTAATTGGACAAGAATTATCATAGGGAGGACGAAAATGACCTAATTGTTCATCGAATGACACAAAAACACCAATTGGATGCACAAGATTGGTTAGAAACCCTAATTGGACAAGATGAAGTGTAGGGAGGACGAAAATGACCTAAGTGTTCATCCAATGACACAAAACACCTATTGGATGCACAAGATTGGTTAAAAACCCTAATTGGACAAGAATTAGCCTAGGGAGGATGAAAATGACCTAATTGTTCATCCAATGACACAAAAACACCTATCGGATGCACAAGATTGGTTAGAAACCCTAATTGAACAAGATTAATTGTAGGGAGGACGAAAATGACCTAAATGTTCATCCAATGACACAAAACACCTATTGGATGCACAAGATTGGTTAAAAACCCTAATTGGATAAGAATTAGCCTAAGGAGGACGAAAATGACCTAAATTTTCATCCAATGACACAAAACACCTATTGGATGCACAAGATTGATTAAAAACCCTAATTGGACAAGAATTATCATAGGGAGGACGAAAATGACCTAATTGTTCATCGAATGACACAAAAACACCAATTGGATGCACAAGATTGGTTAGAAACCCTAATTGGACAAGAACTAGCCTAGGGAGGACGAAAATGACCTAATTGTTCATCCAATGACACAAAAACACCTATCGGATACACAAGATTGGTGAGAAACCCTAATTGAACAAGATTAAGTGTAGGGAGGACGAAAATGACCTAAATGTTCATTCAATGACACAAAACACCTATTGGATGCACAAGATTGGTTAAAAACCCTAATTGGATAAGAATTAGCCTAAGGAGGACGAAAATGACCTAAATGTTCATCCAATGACACAAAACACCTATTGGATGCACAAGATTGATTAAAAACCCTAATTGGACAAGAATTATCATAGGGAGGACAAAAATGAACTAATTGTTCATCGAATGACACAAAAACACCAATTGGATGCACAAGATTGGTTAGAAACCCTAATTGGACAAGAACTAGCCTAGGGAGGACGAAAATGACCTAATTGTTCATCCAATGACACAAAAACACCTATCGGATACACAAGATTGGTTAGAAACCCTAATTGAACAAGATTAAGTGTAGGGAGGACGAAAATGACCTAAATGTTCATCCAATGACACAAAACACCTATTGGATGCACAAGATTGGTTAAAAACCCTAATTGGACAAGAATTATCATACGGAGGACGAAAATGACCTAATTGTTCATCCAATGACACAAAAACACCAATTGGATGCACAAGATTGGTTAGAAACCCTAATTGGACAAGATAAAGTGTAGGGAGGACGAAAATGACCTAAATGTTCATCCAATGACACAAAACACCTATTGGATGCACAAGATTGGTTAAAAACCCTAATTGGATAAGAATTAGCCTAAGGAGGACGAAAATGACCTAAATGTTCATCCAATGACACAAAACACCTATTGGATGCACAAGATTGGTTAAAAACCCTAATTGGACAAGTATTATCATAGGGAGGACAAAAATGACCTAATTGTTCATCCAATGACACCAAAACACCAATTGGATGCACAAGATTGATTAGAAACCATAATTGGACAAGATAAAGTGTAGGGAGGACGAAAATGACCTAAATGTTCATCCAATGACACAAAACACCTATTGGATGCACAAGATTGGTTAAAAACCCTAATTTTATAAGAATTAGCCTAAGGAGGACGAAAATGACCTAAGTGTTCATCCAATGACACAAAACACCTATTGGATGCATAAGATTGGTTAAAAATCCTAATTGGACAAGAATTAGCCTAGGGAGGACGAAAATGACCTAAGTGTTCATCCAATGACACAAAACACCTATTGGATGCACCAGATTGGTTAAAAACCCTAATTGAACAAGATTAAGTGTAGGGAGGACGAAAATGACCTAAATGTTCATCCAATGACACAAAACACCTATTGGATGCACAAGATTGGTTAAAAACCCTAATTGGATAAGAATTAGCCTAAGGAGGACGAAAATGACCTAAATGTTCATCCAATGACACAAAACACCTATTGGATGAACAAGATTGGTTAAAAACCCTAATTGGACAAGAATTATCATACGGAGGACGAAAATGACCTAATTGTTCATCCAATGACACAAAACCACCAATTGGATGCACAAGATTGGTTAGAAACCCTAATTGGACAAGATAAATTGTAGGGAGGACGAAAATGACCTAAGTGTTCATCCAATGAAACAAAACACCTATTGGATGCACAAGATTGGTTACAAACCCTAATTGGACAAGATTAAGTTTAGGGAGGACGAAAATGACCTAAATATTCATCCAATGACACAACACACCTATTGAATGAACAAGATTGGTTAAAAACCCTAATAGGACAAGATTAAGTGTAGGGAGGACGAAAATGACCTAAATGTTCATCCAATTAAACAAAAACACCTATCGGATGCACAAGATTGGTTAGAAACCCTAATTGAACAAGATTAAGTGTAGGGACGACGAAAATGACCTAAATGTTCATCCAATGATACAAAACACCTACTGGATGCACAAGATTGGTTAAAAACCCTAATTGGATAAGAATTAGCCTAAGGAGGACGAAAATGACCTAAATGTTCATCCAATGACACAAAACACCTATTGGATGCACAAGATTGGTTAAAAACCCTAATTGGATAAGAATTAGCCTATGGAGGACGAAAATGACCTAAATGTTCATCCAAAGACACAAAACACCTATTGGATGCACAAGATTGGTTAAAAACCCAAATTGGACAGGAATTATCATTGGGAGGACGAAAATGACCAAATTGTTCATCCAATGACACAAAAACACCAATTGGATGCACAAGATTGGTTAGAAACCCTAATTGGACAAGATAAAGTGTTGGGAGGACGAAAATAACCTAAGTGTTCATCCAATGACACAAAACACCTATTGGATGCACAAGATTGGTTAAAAACCCTAATTGGACAAGAATTTGCCTAGGGAGGCCGAAAATGACCTAATTGTTCATCCAATGACACAAAAACACCTATCGGATACACAAGATTGGTTAGAAACCCTAATTGAACAAGATTAAGTGTAGGGAGGACGAAAATGACCTAAATGTTCATCCAATGACACAAAACACCTATTGGATGCACAAGATTGGTTAAAAACCCTAATTGGATAAGAATTAGCCTAAGGAGGACGAAAATGACCTAAATGTTCATCCAATGACACAAAACACCTATTGTATGCTAAAGATTGGTTAAAAACCCTAATTGGATAAGAATTAGCCTAAGGAGGACGAAAATGACCAAATTGTTCATCGAATGACACAAAAACAACTATCGGATGCACAAGATTGGTTAAAAACCCTAATTGAACAAGATTAAGTGTAGGGAGGACGAAAATGACCTAAATGTTCATCCAATGACACAAAACACCTATTGGATGCACAAGATTGGTTAAAAACCCTAATTGGACAAGAATTATCGTAGGGAGGACGAAAATGACCTAATTGTTCATCCAATGACACAAAAACACCAATTGGATGCACAAGATTGGTTAGAAACCCTAATTGGACAAGATAAAGTGTAGGGAGGACGGAAATGACCTAAGTGTTCATCCAATGACACAAAACACCTATTGGATGCACAAGATTGGTTAAAAACCCTAATTGGACAAGAATTAGCCTAGGGAGGACGAAAATGACCTAATTGTTCATCCAATGACACAAAAACACCTATCGGATGCACAAGATTGCTTAGAAACCCTAATTGAACAAGATTAAGTGTAGGGAGGACGAAAATGACCTAAATGTTCATCCAATGACACAAAACACCTATTGGATGCACAAGATTGGTTAAAAACCCTAATTGGATAAGAATTAGCCTAAGGAGGACGAAAATGACCTAAATGTTCATCCAATGACACAAAACACCTGTTGGATGCACAAGATTGGTTAAAAACCCTAATTGGACAAGAATTAGCCTAGGGAGAACGAAAATGACCTAATTGTTCTTCCAATGACACAAAAACACCTATCGGATGCACAAGATTGGTTAGAAACCCTAATTGAACAAGATTAAGTTTAGGGAGGACGAAAATGACCTAAATGTTCATCCAATGACACAAAACACCTATTGGATGCATAAGATTGGTTAAAAACCCTAATTGGATAAGAATTAGCCTAAGGAGGACGAAAATGACCTAAATGTTCATCCAATGACACAAAACACCTATTGGATGCACAAGATTGGTTAAAAACCCTAATTGGATAAGAATTAGCCTAAGGAGGACGAAAATGACCTAAATGTTCATCCAATGACACAAAACACCTATTGGATGCACAAGATTGGTTAAAAACCCTAATTGGACAAGAATTATCATAGAGAGGACGAAAATGACCAAATTGTTCATCCAATGACACAAAAACACCAATTGGATGCACAAGATTGTTCAGAAACCCTAATTGGACAAGATAAAGTGTAGGGAGGACGAAAATGACCTAAGTTCATCCAATGACACAAAAAACCTATTGGATGCACAAGATTGGTTAAAAACCCTAATTGGACAAGAATTATCATAGGGAGGACGAAAATGACCTAATTGTTGATCCAATGACACAAAAACACCAATTGGAAGCACAAGATTGGTTAGAAACCCTAATTGGACAAGATAAAGTGTAGGGAGGACGAAAATGACCTAACTGTTCATCCAATGACACAAAACACCTATTGGATGCACAAGATTGGTTAAAACCCTAATTGGACAAGAATTATCATAGGGAGGATGAAAATGACCTAATTGTTGATCCAATGACACAAAAACACCAATTGGAAGCACAAGATTGGTTAGAAACCCTAATTGGACAAGATAAAGTGTAGGGAGGACGAAAATGACCTAAGTGTTCATCCAATGACACAAAACACCTATTGGATGCACAAGATTGGTTAAAAACCCTAATTGGACAAGAATTAGCCTAGGGAGAACGAAAATGACCTAATTGTTCATCCAATGACACAAAAACACCTATCGGATGCACAAGATTGGTTAGAAACCTTAATTGAACAAGATTAAGTTTAGGGAGGACGAAAATGACCTAAATGTTCATCCAATGACACAAAACACCTGTTGGATGCACAAGATTGGTTAAAAACCCTAATTGGATAAGAATTAGCCAAAGGAGGACGAAAATGACCTAAATGTTCATCCAATGACACAAAACACCTATTGGATGCACAAGATTGGTTAAAAACCCTAATTGGACAAGAATTAGCCTAGGGAGAACGAAAATGACCTAATTGTTCATCCAATGACACAAAAACACCTATCGGATGCACAAGATTGGTTAGAAACCCTAATTGGATAAGAATTAGCCTAAGGAGGACGAAAATGACCTAAATGTTCATCCAATGACACAAAACACCTATTGGATGCACAAGATTGGTTAAAAACCCTAATTGGACAAGAATTATCATAGAGAGGACGAAAATGACCAAATTGTTCATCCAATGACACAAAAACACCAATTGGATGCACAAGATTGGTTAGAAACCCTAATTGGACAAGATAAAGTGTAGGGAGGACGAAAATGACCTAAGTGTTCATCCAATGACACAAAACACCTATTGGATGCACAAGATTGGTTAAAAACCCTAATTGGACAAGAATTAGCCTAGGGAGAACGAAAATGACCTAATTGTTCATCCAATGACACAAAAACACCTATCGGATACACAAGATTGGTTAGAAACCCTAATTGAACAAGATTAAGTTTAGGGAGGACGAAAATGACCTAAATGTTCATCCAATGACACAAAACACCTATTGGATGCACAAGATTGGTTAAAAACCCTAATTGGATAAGAATTAGCCTAAGGAGGACGAAAATGACCTAAATGTTCATCCAATGACACAAAACACCTATTGGATGCACAAGATTGGTTAAAAACCCTAATTGGACAAGAATTATCATAGGGAGGACAAAAATGACCTAATTGTATATCCAATGACACAAAAACACCAATTGGAAGCACAAGATTGGTTAGAAACCCTAATTGGACAAGATTAAGTGTAGGGAGGACGAAAATGACCTAAATGTTCATCCAATGACACAAAAACACCAATCGGATGCACAAGATTGGTTAGAAACCCTAATTGAACGAGATTAACTATAGGGAGGACGAAAATGACCTAAATGTTCATCCAATGACACAAAACACCTATTGGATGCACAAGATTGGTTTAAAACCGTAATTGGATAAGATTAAGTTTAGGGAGGACGAAAATGACCTAAATATTCATCCAATGACACAACACACCTATTGAATGAACAAGATTGGTTAAAAACCCTAATTGGACAAGATTAAGTGTAGGGAGGACGAAAATGACCTAAATGTTCATCCAATGACACAAAAACACCTATCGGATGAACAAGATTGGTTAGAAACCGTAATAGGATAAGATTAAGTTTAGGGAGGACGAAAATGACCTAAATATTCATCCAATGACATATCACACCTATTGAATGAACAAGATTGGTTAAAAACCCTAATTGGATAAGAATTAGCCTAAGGAGGACGAAAATGACCTAAATGTTCATCATATGACACAAAACACCTATTGGATGCACAAGATTGGTTAAAAACCCTAATTGGACAAGAATTATCATAGGGAGGACGAAAATGACCTAATTGTTCATCCAATGACACAAAAACACCAATTGGATGCACAAGATTGGTTAGAAACCCCAATTGGACAAGATAAAGTGTAGGGAGGACGAAAATTACCTATGTGTTCATCCAATGACACAAAACACCTATTGGATGCACAAGATTGGTTAAAAACCCTAATTGGACAAGAATTAGCCAAGGGAGGACGAAAATGACCTAATTGTTCATCCAATGACACAAAAACACCTGTCGGATGCACAAGATTGGTTAGAAACCCTAATTGAACAAGATTAAGTGTAGGGAGGACGAAAATGACCTAAAAGTTCATCCAATTACAGAAAACACCTTTTGGTTGCACAAGATTGCTTAAAAACCCTAATTGGACAAGATTAAGTTTAGGGAGGACGAAAATGACCTAAATGTTCATCTAATGACACAAAACACCTATTGGATGCACAAGATTGGTTAAAAACCCTAATTGGACAAGATTAAGTTTAGGGAGGACGAAAATGACCTAAATATTCATCCAATGACACAACACACCTATTGAATGCACAAGATTGGTCAAAAACCCTAATTGAACAAGATAAAGTGTAGGGAGGACGAAAATGACCTAAATGTTCATCCAATGACACAAAACACCTATTGGATGCACAAGATTTGTTAGAAACCCTAATTGGACAAGATAAAGTGTAGGGAGGACGAAAATGACCTAAGTGTTCATCCAATGACACAAAACACCTATTGGATGCACAAGATTGGTTAAAAACCCTAATTGGACAAGAATTAGCCTAGGGAGGACGAAAATGACCTAATTGTTCATCCAATGACACAAAAACACCTGTCGGATGCACAAGATTGGTCAGAGACCCTAATTGAACAAGATTAAGTGTAGGGAGAACGAAAATGACCTAAATGTTCATCCAATGACACAAAACACCTATTGGATGCACAAGATTGGTTAAAAACCCTAATTGGACAAGAATTATCATAGGGAGGACGAAAATGACCTAATTGTTCATCCAATGACACAAAAACACCAATTGGATGCACAAGATTGGTTAGAAACCCTAATTGGACAAGATAAAGTGTAGGGAGGACGAAAATGACCTAAGTGTTCATCCAATGACACAAAACACCTATTGGATGCACAAGATTGGTTAAAAACCCTAATTGGACAAGAATTAGCCTAGGGAGGACGAAAATGACCTAATTGTTCATCGAATGACACAAAAACACCTATCGGATGCACAAGATTGGTTAGAAACCCTAATTGAACAAGATTAAGTGTAGGGAGGACGAAAATGACCTAAATGTTCCTCCAATGACACAAAACACCTATTGGATGCACAAGATTGGTTAAAAACCCTAATTGGACAAGAATTATCATGGGGAGGACGAAAATGACCTAATTGTTCATCCAATGACACAAAAACACCAATTGGATGCACAAGATTGGTTAGAAACCCTAATTGGACAAGATAAAGTGTAGGGAGGACGAAAATGACCTAAGTGTTCATCCAATGACACAAAACACCTATTGGATGCACAAGATTGGTTAAAAACCCTAATTGGACAAGAATTAGCCTAGGGAGGACGAAAATGACCTAATTGTTCATCCAATGACACAAAAACACCTATCGGATGAACAAGATTGGTTAGAAACCCTAATTGAACAAGATTAACTGTAGGGAGGACGAAAATGACCTAAATGTTCATCCAATGACACAAAACACCTATTGGATGCACAAGATTGCTTAAAAACCCTAATTGGACAAGATTAAGTTTAGGGAGGACGAAAATGACCTAAATGTTCATCCAATGACACAAAACACCTATTGGATGCACAAGATTGGTTAAAAACCCTAATTGGACAAGATTAAGTTTAGGGAGGATGGAAATGACCTAAATATTCATCCAATGACACAACACACCTATTGAATGAACAAGATTGGTTGAAAACCCTAATTGGACAAGATTAAATGTTGGGAGGACGAAAATGACCTAAATGTTCATCCAATGACACTAAAACACCTATCGGATACACAAGATTGGTTAGAAACCCTAATTGAACAAGATTAAGTGTAGGGAGGACGAAAATGACCTAAATGTTCATCCAATGACACAAAACACCTATTGGATGCACAAGATTGGTTAAAAACCGTAACTGGATAAGATTAAGTTTAGGGAGAGCGAAAATGACATAAATATTCATCCAATGACACAACACACCTATTGAATGAACAAGATTGGTTAAAAACCCTAATTGGACAAGATTAAGTGTAGGGAGGACGAAAATGACCTAAATGTTCATCCAATGACACACAAAAACACCTATCGGATGCACAAGATTGGTTTGAAACCCTAATTGAACAAGATTAAGTGTAGGGAGGACGAAAATGACCTAAATGTTCATCCAATGACACAAAACACCTATTGGATGCACAAGATTGGTTAAAAACCCTAATTGGATAAGAATTAGCCTAAGGAGGACGAAAATGACCTAAATTTTCATCCAATGACACAAAACACCTATTGGATGCACAAGATTGGTTAAAAACCCTAATTGGACAAGAATTACCCTAGGGAGGACGAAAATGACCTAATTGTTCATCCAACGACACAAAAACACCTATCGGATGCACAAGATTCGTTAGAAACCCTAATTGGACAAGATTAAGTGTAGGGAGGACGAAAATGACCTAAATGTTCATCCAATGACACAAAACACCTATTGGATGCACAAGATTGGTTAAAAACCCTAATTGGATAAGAATTAGAGTAGGGAGGACGAAAATGACCTAAATGTTCATCCAATGACACAAAACACCTATTGGATGCACAAGATTGGTTAAAAACCCTAATTGGATAAGAATTAGCCTAGGGAGGACGAAATTGACCTAAATGTTCATCCAATGACACAAAACACTTATTGGATGCACAAGATTGGTTAGAAACCCTAATTGGACAATATTAAGTTTAGGGAGGACGAAAGTGACCTAAATGTTCATCCAATGACACAAAGACAACTACTGGATGCACAAGATTGGTTAGAAACCCTAATTGGACTAGAATTAGCCTAGGGAGGACGAAAATGACCTAAATGCTCATCCAATGACACAAAACACCTATTGGATGCACAAGATTGGTTAAAAACCCTAATTGGATAAGAATTAGCCTAGGGAGGACGGAAATGACCTAAATATTCATCCAATGACACAAAACACGTATTGGACGCACAAGATTGGTTAAAAACCCAAATTGGACAAGATTAAGTGTAGGGAGGACGAAAATGACCTAAATGTTCATCCAATGACACAAAACACCTATTGGATGCACAAGATTGGTTAAAAACCCTAATTGGACAAGAATTAGCCTAGGGAGGACGAAAATGACCTAAGTGTTCATCCAATGACACAAAACACCTATTGGATGTATAAGATTGGTTAAAAACCCTAATTGGACAAGAATTAGCCTAGGGAGGACGAAAATGACCTAATTGTTCATCCAACGACACAAAAACACCTATCGGATGCACAAGATTCGTTAGAAACCCTAATTGGACAAGATTAAGTGTAGGGAGGTCGAAAATGACCTAAATGTTCATCCAATGACACAAAACACCTATTGGATGCACAAGATTGGTTAAAAACCCTAATTGGATAAGAATTAGCCTAGGGAGGACGATAATGACCTAAACGTTCATCCAATGACACAAAACACCTATTGGATGCACAAGATTGGTTTTAAACCCTAATTGGATAAGATTTAGCTTAGGGAGGAAGAAAATGACCTAATTGTTCATCTAATGACACAAAAACACCCATTGGATGCACAAGATTAGTTAAAAACCCTAATTCGACAAGATTAAGTGTAGCGAGAACGAAAACGACCTAAATGTTCATCCAATGACACAAAACACCTATTGGATGCACAACATTGGTTAAAAACCCTAATTGGACAAGATTAAGTGTAGGTAGGACGAAAATGACGTAAATGTTCATCCTATGACAAAATCCTATTGGATGCACAAGATTGGTTAAAAACCCAAATTGGACAAGATTAAGTGTAGGGGGCACGAAAATGACCTAAATGTTCATCCAATGACACAAAACACCTATTGGATGCACAAGAATGGTTAAAAACCCTAACTGGACAAGATTAAGTGTAGGGAGGACGAAAATGTCCTAAATGTTCATCCAATGACACAAAACACCTATTGGATGCACAAGATTGGTTAAAAACCCTAATTGGACATGATTTAGCTTAGGGTGGAAGAAAATGACCTAATTGTTGATCCAATGACACAAAAACACCCATTGGATGCACAAGATTGGTTAAAAACCCTAATTGGACAAGATTAAGTGTAGGGAGGACGAAAACACCTATTGGATGCACAAGATTGGTTAAAAACCTAAATTGGACAAGATGAAGTGTAGGGGGGACGAAAATGACCTAAATGTTCATCCAATGACACAAGATTGGTTAGAAACCCTAATTGGACAAGCATTAGCCTAGGGAGGATGAAAATGACCTAAATGTTCATCCAATGACACAAGAACACCTGTTGGATGCACAAGATTGGTTAAAAACCCTAATTGGACAAGAATTAGCCTACGGAGGACGGAAATGACCTAATTGTTCATCCAATGACCCAAAAACACCCATTGGATGCACAAGATTGGTTAAAAACCCTAATTGGACAAGATTAAGTGTAGGGAGGACGAAAATGACCTAAATGTTCATCCAATGACACAAAACACCTATTGGATGCACAAGATTGGTTAAAAACCCTAATTGGAAAAGAATTAGCCTAAGGAGGACGAAAATGACCTAAATGTTCATCCAATGACACAAAACACCTATTGGATGCATAAGATTCGTTAAAAACCGTAATTGGATAAGATTAAGTTTAGGGAGGACGAAAATGACCTAAATATTCATCCAATGACACAACACACCTATTGAATGAACAAGATTGGTTAAAAACCCTAATTGGACAAGATTAAGTGTAGGGAGGACGAAAATAACCTAAATGTTCATCCAAT
The DNA here is from genome assembly GCA_037974835.1 of Cicer judaicum. Lineage (NCBI taxonomy): Eukaryota > Viridiplantae > Streptophyta > Magnoliopsida > Fabales > Fabaceae > Cicer > Cicer judaicum. Next base: position 43,216 of record JBBPBS010000625.1, on the reverse strand, counting down.
GACACAAAAACACCTATCGAATGCACAAGATTGGTTAGAAACCCAAATTGAACAAGATTAACTGTAGGAAGGACGAAAATGACCTAAATGTTCATCCAATGACACAACACACCTATTGGATGCACAAGATTGGTTAAAAACCCTAATTTGACAAGAATTAGCCTAGGGAGGACAAAAATGACCTAATTGTTCATCCAATGACAGAAAAACACCTATCGGATGCACAAGATTGGTCAAAAACCCTAATTGAACAAGATTAAGTGTAGGGAGGACGAAAATAACCTAAATGTTCATCCAATGACACAAAACACCTATTGGATGCACAAGATTGCTTAAAAACCCTAATTGGACAAGATTAAGTTTAGGGAGGACGAAAATGACCTAAATATTCATCCAATGACACAAAACACCTATTGAATGAACAAGATTGGTTAAAAACCCTAATTGGACAAGATTAAGTGTAGGGAGGAGGAAAATGACCTAAATGTTCATCCAATGACACAAAACACCTATCGGATGCACAAGATTGGTTAAAAACCCTAATTGGACAAGAATTATCATAGGGAGGACGAAAATGACCTAATTGTTCATCCAATGACACAAAAACACCAATTGGATGCACAAGATTGGTTAGAAACCCTAATTGGACAAGATGAAGTGTGGGGAGGACGAAAATGACCTAAGTGTTCATCCAATGACACAAAACACCTATTGGATGCACAAGATTGGTTAAAAACCCTAATTGGATAAGAATTAGCCTAAGGAGGACGAAAATGACCTAAATGTTCATCCAATGACACAAAAAACCTATTGGATGCAACAGATTGGTTAAAAACCCTAATTGGATAAGAATTAGCCTAAGGAGGACGAAAATGACCTAAATGTTCATCCAAAGACACAAAACACCTATTGGATGCACAAGATTGGTTAAAAACCCTAATTGGACAAGAATTATCATAGGGAGGACGAAAATGACCTAATTGTTCATCCAATGACACAAAAACACCAATTAGATGCACAAGATTGGTTAGAAACCCTAATTGAACAAGATTAAGTGTAGGGAGGACGAAAATGACCTAAATGTTCATCCAATGACACAAAACACCTATTGGATGCACAAGATTGGTTAAAAACCCTAATTGGATAAGAATTAGCCTAAGGAGGACGAAAATGACCTAAATGTTCATCCAATGACACAAAACACCTATTGGATGCACAAGATTGGTTAAAAACCCTAATTGGACAAGAATTATCATAGGGAGGACGAAAATGACCTAATTGTTTATCCAATGACACAAAAACACCAATTGGATGCACAAGATTGGTTAGAAATCTTAATTGGAAAAGATAAAGTGTAGGGAGGACGAAAATGACCTAAAATGTTCATCCAATGACACTAAACACCTACTGGATGCACAAGATTGGTTAAAAACCCTAATTGGACAAGATTAAGTTTAGGGAGGACGAAAATGACCTAAATGTTCATCCAATGACACAAAACACCTATTGGATGCACAAGATTGGTTAAAAACCCTAATTGGATAAGAATTAGACTAAGGAGTACGAAAATGACCTAAATGTTCATCCAATGACACAAAACACCTATTGGATGCACAAGATTGGTTAAAAACCCTAATTGGACAAGAATTATCATAGGGAGGACGAAAATGACCTAATTGTTCATCCAATGACACAAAAACACCAATTGGATGCACAAGATTGGTTAAAAACCCTAATTGAACAAGATTAAGTGTAGGGAGGACGACAATGACCTAATTGTTCATCCAATGACACAAAAACACCAATTGGATGCACAAGATTGGTTAGAAACCCTAATTGGACAAGATAAAGTGTAGGGAGGACGAAAATGACCTAAGTGTTCATCCAATGACACAAAACACCTATTGGATGCACAAGATTGGTTAAAAACCCTAATTGGACAAGAATTAGCCTAGGGAGGACGAAAATGACCTAATTGTTCATCCAATGACACAAAAACACCTATCGGATGAACAAGATTGGTTAGAAACCCTAATTGAACAAGATTAACTGTAGGGAGGACGAAAATGACCTAAATGTTCATCCAATGACACAAAACACCTATTGGATGCACAAGATTGCTTAAAAACCCTAATTGGACAAGATTAAGTTTAGGGAGGACGAAAATGACCTAAATGTTCATCCAATGACACAAAACACCTATTGGATGCACAAGATTGGTTAAAAACCCTAATTGGACAAGATTAAGTTTAGGGAGGACGAAAATGACCTAAATGTTCATCCAATGACACAAAACACCTATTGGATGCACAAGATTGGTTAAAAACCCTAATTGGACAAGAATTATCGTAGAGAGGACGAAAATGACCTAATTGTTCATCCAATGACACAAAAACACCAATTGGATGCACAAGATTGGTTAGAAACCCTAATTGGAAAAGATAAAGTGTAGGGAGGACGAAAATGACCTAAATGTTCATCCAATGACACAAAACACCTATTGGATGCACAAGATTGGTTAAAAACCATAATTGGACAAGATTAAGTGTAGGGAGGACGAAAATGACCTAAATGTTCATCCAATGACACAAAACACCTATTGGATGCACAAGATTGGTTAAAAACCCTAATTGGATAAGAATTAGCCTAGGGAGGACGATAATGACCTAAACGTTCATCCAATGACACAAAACACCTATTGGATGCACAAGATTGGTTTTAAACCCTAATTGGATAAGAATTAGCCTAGGGAGGACGAAAATGACTTAAGTGTTCAACCAATGACATAAAAACACTTATTGGATGCACAAGATTGGTTAAAAACCCTAATTGGATAAGATTTAGCTTAGAGAGGAAGAAAATGACCTAATTGTTCATCTAATGACACAAAAACACCTATCAGATACACAAGATTGGTTAGAAACCCTAATTGGACAAGATTAAGTGTAGGGAGGACGAAAATGACCTAAATGTTCATCCAATGACACAAAACACCTATTGGATGCACAAGATTGGTTAAAAACCCTAATTGGACAAGAATTAGCCTAGGGAGGACGAAAATGACGTAAGTGTTCATCCAATGACACAAAACACCTATTGGATGTATAAGATTGGTTAAAAACCCTAATTGGACAAGAATTAGCCTAGGGAGGACGAAAATGACCTAATTGTTCATCCAACGACACAAAAACACCTATCGGATGCACAAGATTCGTTAGAAACCCTAATTGGACAAGATTAAGTGTAGGGAGGACGAAAATGACCTAAATGTTCATCCAATGACACAAAACACCTATTGGATGCACAAGATTGGTTAAAAACCCTAATTGGATAAGAATTAGCCTAGGGAGGACGATAATGACCTAAACGTTCATCCAATGACACAAAACACCTATTGGATGCACAAGATTGGTTTTAAACCCTAATTGGATAAGATTTAGCTTAGGGAGGAAGAAAATGACCTAATTGTTCATCTAATGACACAAAAACACCCATTGGATGCACAAGATTAGTTAAAAACCCTAATTGGACAAGATTAAGTGTAGCGAGAACGAAAACGACCTAAATGTTCATCCAATGACACAAAACACCTATTGGATGCACAACATTGGTTAAAAACCCTAATTGGACAAGATTAAGTGTAGGTAGGACGAAAATGACGTAAATGTTCATCCAATGACAAAATCCTATTGGATGCACAAGATTGGTTAAAAACCCAAATTGGACAAGATTAAGTGTAGGGGGCACGAAAATGACCTAAATGTTCATCCAATGACACAAAACACCTATTGGATGCACAAGAATGGTTAAAAACCCTAACTAGACAAGATTAAGTGTAGGGAGGACGAAAATGTCCTAAATGTTCATCCAATGACACAAAACACCTATTGGATGCACAAGATTGGTTAAAAACCCTAATTGGATAACAATTAGCCTAGGGAGGACGATAATGACCTAAACGTTCATCCAATGACACAAAACACCTATTGGATGCACAAGATTGGTTTTAAACCCTAATTGGATAAGATTTAGCTTAGGGAGGAAGAAAATGACCTAATTGTTCATCCAATGACACAAAAACACCAATTGGATGCACAAGATTGGTTAGAAACCCTAATTGGACAAGATAAAGTGTTGGGAGGACGAAAATGACCTAAGTGTTCATCCAATGACACAAAACACCTATTGGATGCACAAGATTGGTTAAAAACCCTAATTGGATAAGAATTAGCCTAAGGAGGACGAAAATGACCTAAATGTTCATCCAATGACACAAAACACCTATTGGATGCACAAGATTGGTTAAAAACCCTAATTGGACAAGATTAACTGTAGGGAGGACGGAAATGACCTAATTGTTCATCCAATGACATAAAAACACCTATCGGATGCACAAGATTGGTTAAAAACCCTAATTGAACAAGATTAAGTGTAGGGAGGACGAAAATGACCTAAATGTTCATCCAATGACACAAAACACCTATTGGATGCACAAGATTGGTTAAAAACCCTAATTGGACAAGAATTATCGTAGAGAGGACGAAAATGACCTAATTGTTCATCCAATGACACAAAAACACCAATTGGATGCACAAGATTGGTTAGAAACCCTAATTGGAAAAGATAAAGTGTTGGGAGGACGAAAATAACCTAAGTGTTCATCCAATGACACAAAACACCTATTGGATGCACAAGATTGGTTAAAAACCCTAATTGGACAAGAATTTGCCTAGGGAGGACGAAAATGACCTAATTGTTCATCCAATGACACAAAAACACCTATCGGATGCACAAGATTGGATAGAAACCCTAATTGAACAAGATTAAGTGTATGGAGGACGAAAATGACCTAAATGTTCATCCAATGACACAAAACACCTATTGGATGCACAAGATTGGTTAAAAACCCTAATTGGATAAGAATTAGCCTAAGGAGGACGAAAATGACCTAAATGTTCATCCAATGACACAAAACACCTATTGGATGCACAAGATTGGTTAAAAACCCTAATTGGACAAGAATTATCATAAGGAGGACGAAAATGACCTAATTGTTCATCGAATGAGACAAAATCACCAATTGGATGCACAAGATTGGTTAGAAACCCTATTTGGACAAGATAAAGTGTTGGGAAAGCGAAAATGACCTAAATGTTCATCCAATGATACAAGACACCTATTGGATGCACCAGATTGGTTAAACACCCTAATTGGACAAGATTAAGTGTAGGGAGAACGAAAATGACCTAAATATTCATCTAATGACACAAAAAACCTATTGGATGCACAAGATTGGTTAAAAACCCTAATTGGACAAGATTAAGTGTAGGGAGGACGAAAACAACCTAAATGTTCATCCAATGACACAAAACACTTATTGGATGCACAAGATTGGTTAAAAATCCTAATTGGATAAGAATTAGCCTAGGGTGGACGAAAATGACCTAAGTGTTCATCCAATGACACAAAACACCTATTGGATGCACAAGATTGGTTAAAAACCCTAATTGGACAATAATTAGCCTAGGGAGGACGAAAGTGACCTAATTGTTCATCCAATGACAGAAAAAAAACCTATCGGATGCACAAGATTGGTTAGAAACACTAATTGAACAAGATTAAGTGTAGCGAGGACGAAAATGACCTAAATGTTCATCCATAGACACAAAACACCTATTGGATGCACAAGATTGGTTAAAAACCCTAATTGGACAAGAATTATCATAGAGAGGACGAAAATGACCTAATTGTTCATCCAATGACACAAAAACACCAATTGGATGCACAAGATTGGTTAGAAACCCTAATTGGAAAAGATAAAGTGTAGGGAGGACGAAAATGACCTAAATGTTCATCCAATGACACAAAACACCTATTGGATGCACAAGATTGGTTAAAAACCCTAATTGGACAATAATTAGCCTAGGGAGGACGAAAGTGACCTAATTGTTCATCCAATGACAGAAAAAAAACCTATCGGATGCACAAGATTGGTTAGAAACACTAATTGAACAAGATTAAGTGTAGCGAGGACGAAAATGACCTAAATGTTCATCCATAGACACAAAACACCTATTGGATGCACAAGATTGGTTAAAAACCCTAATTGGACAAGAATTATCATAGAGAGGACGAAAATGACCTAATTGTTCATCCAATGACACAAAAACACCAATTGGATGCACAAGATTGGTTAGAAACCCTAATTTGAAAAGATAAAGTGTAGGGAGGACGAAAATGACCTAAATGTTCATCCAATGACACAAAACACCTATTGGATGCACAAGATTGGTTAAAAACCCTAATTGGACAAGAATTAGCCTAGGGAGGACGAAAATGACCTAATTGTTCATCCAATGACAGAAAAAAAACGTATCGGATGCACAAGTTTGGTTAGAAACCCTAATTGAACAAGATTAAGTGTAGGGAGGACGAAAATGACCTAAATGTTCATCCAATGACACAAAACACCTATTGGATGCACAAGATTGGTTAAAAACCCTAATTGAACAAGAATTATCATAGAGAGGACGAAAATGACCTAATTGTTCATCCAATGACACAAAAACACCAATTGGATGCACAAGATTGGTTAGAAACCCTAATTTGAAAAGATAAAGTGTAGGGAGGACGAAAATGACCTAAATGTTCATCCAATGACACAAAACACCTATTGGATGCACAAGATTGGTTAAAAACCCTAATTGGACAAGATTAAGTTTAGGGAGGACGATAATGACCTAAATGTTCATCCAATGACACAAAACACCTATTGGATGCACAAGATTGGTTAAAAACCCTAATTGGACAAGATTAAGTGTAGGGAGACGAAAATGACCTAAATGTTCATTCAATGACACAAAAACACCTATCGGATGCACAAGATTGGTTAAAAACCCTAATTGAACAAGATTAAGTGTAGGGAGGACGAAAATGACCTAAATGTTCATCCAATGACACAAAACACCTATTGGATGCACAAGATTGGTTAAAAACCGTAATTGGATAAGATTAAGTTTAGGGAGGACGAAAATGACATAAATATTTATCCAATGACACAACACACCTATTGAATGAACAAGATTGGTTAAAAACCCTAATTGGACAAGATTAAGTGTAGGGAGGACGAAAATGACCTAAATGTTCATCCAATGACACAAAAACACCTATCGGATGCACAAGATTGGTTAGAAACCCTAATTGAACAAGATTAAGTGTAGGGAGGACGAAAATGACCTAAATATTCATCCAATGACACAAAACACCTATTGGATGCACAAGATTGGTTAAAAACCGTAATTGGATAAGATTAAGTTTAGGGAGGACGAAAATGACCTAAATATTCATCCAATGACACAACACACCTATTGAATGAACAAGATTGGTTAAAAACCCTAATTGGACAAGATTAAGTGTAGGGAGGACGAAAATGACCTAAATGTTCATCCAATGACACAAAACACCTATTGGATGCACAAGATTGGTTAAAAACCCTAATTGGATAAGAATTAGCCTAAGGAGGACGAAAATGACCTAAATGTTCATCCAATGACACAAAACACCTATTGGATGCACAAGATTGGTTAAAAACCCAAATTGGACAAGAATTATCATAGGGAGGACGAAAATGACTTAATTGTTCATCCAATGACACAAAAACACCAATTGGAAGCACAAGATTGGTTAGAAACCCTAATTGGACAAGATAAAGTGTAGGGAGGACGAAAATGACCAAAGTGTTCATCCAATGACACAAAACACCTATTGGATGCACAAGATTGGTTAAAAACCATAATTGGACAAGAATTATCATAGGAAGGACGAAAATGACCTAATTGTTGATCCAATGACACAAAAACACCAATTGGATGCACAAGATACGTTAGAAACCCTAATTGAACAAGATTAAGTTTAGGGAGGATGAAAATGACCTAAATGTTCATCCAATGACACAAAACACCTATTGGATGCACAAGATTGGTTAAAAACCCTAATTGGACAAGAATTATCATAGGGAGGACGAAAATGACCTAATTGTTGATCCAATGACACAAAAACACCAATTGGATGCACAAGATTGGTTAGAAACCCTAATTGGACAAGATAAAGTGTAGGGAAGACGAAAATGACCTAAGTGTTCATCCAATGACACAAAACACCTATTGGATGCACAAGATTGGTTAAAAACCCTAATTGGACAAGAATTAGCCTAGGGAGGACGAAAATGACCTAATTGTTCATCCAATGACACAAAAACACCTGTCGGATGCACAAGATTGGTCAGAAACCCTAATTGAACAAGATAAAGTGTAGGAAGGACGAAAATGACCTAAATGTTCATCCAATGACACAAAACACCTATTGGATGCACAAGATTGGTTAAAAACCCTAATTGGATAAGAATTAGCCTAAGGAGGACGAAAATGACCTAAATGTTCATCCAATGACACAAAACACCTATTGGATGCACAAGATTGGTTAAAAACCCGAATTGGACAAGAATTATCATAGGGAGGACGAAAATGACCTAATTGTTCATCCAATGACACAAAAACACCAATTGGATGCACAAGATTGGTTAGAAACCCTAATTGGAAAAGATAAAGTGTAGGGAGGACGAAAATGACCTAAATGTTCATCCAATGACACAAAATACCTATTGGATGCACAAGATTGGTTAAAAACCCTAATTGGATAAGAATTAGCCTAAGGAGGACGAAAATGACCTAAATGTTCATCCAATGACACAAAACACCTATTGGATGCACAAGATTGGTTAAAAACCCTAATTGGACAAGATTAAGTTTAGGGAGGACGAAAATGACCTAAATATTCATCCAATGACACAACACACCTATTGAATGAACAAGATTGGTTAAAAACCCTAATTGGACAAGATTAAATGTAGGGAGGACGAAAATGACCTAAATGTTCATCCAATTAAACAAAAACACCTATCGGATGCACAAGATTGGTTAGAAACCCTAATTGAACAAGATTAAGTGTAGGGACGACGAAAATGACCTAAATGTTCATCCAATGATACAAAACACCTACTGGATGCACAAGATTGGTTAAAAACCCTAATTGGATAAGAATTAGCATAAGGAGGACGAAAATGACCTAAATGTTCATCCAATGACACAAAACACCTATTGGATGCACAAGATTGGTTAAAAACCCTAATTGGACAAGAATTATCATAAGGAGGACGAAAATGACCTAATTATTCATCCAATGACACAAAAACACCAATTGGATGCACAAGATTGATTAGAAACCCTAATTGAACAAGATTAAGTGTAGGGAGGACGAAAATGACCTAAATGTTCATCCAATGACACAAAACACCTATTGGATGCACACGATTGGTTAAAAACTGTAATTGGATAAGATTAAGTTTAGGGAGGACGAAAATGACATAAATATTCATCCAATGACACAACACACCTATTGAATGAACAAGATTGGTTAAAAACCCTAATTGGACAAGATTAAGTGTAGGGAGGACGAAAATGACCTAAATGTTCATCGAATGACACAAAAACACCTATCGGATGCACAAGATTGGTTAGAAATCCTAATTGAACAAGATTAAGTGTAGGGAAGACGAAAATGACCTAAATGTTCATCCAATGACACAAAACACCTATTGGATGCACAAGATTGGTTAAAAACCCTAATTGGACAAGAATTATCATAGGGAGGACGAAAATGACCTAATTGTTCATCCAATGACACAAAAACACCAATTGGATGCACAAGATTGGTTAGAAACCCTAATTGGACAAGATAAAGTGTAGGGAGGACGAAAATGACCTAAGTGTTCATCCAATGACACAAAACACCTATTGGATGCACAAGATTGGTTAAAAACCCTAATTGGACAAGAATTAGCCTAGGGAGGATGAAAATGACCTAATTGTTCATCCAATGACACAAAAACACCTCTCGGATGCACAAGATTGGTTAGAAACCCTAATTGAACAAGATTAAGTGTAGGGAGGACGAAAATGACCTAAATGTTCATCCAATGACACAAAACACCTACTGGATGGACAAGATTGGTTAAAAACCCTAATTGGATAAGAATTAGCCTAAGGAGGACGAAAATGACCTAAATGTTCATCCAATGACACAAAACACCTATTGGATGCACAAGATTGGTTAAAAACCCTAATTGGACAAGATTAAGTTTAGGGAGGACGAAAATGACCTAAATGTTCATCCAATGACACAAAACACCTATTGGATGCACAAGATTTGTTAAAAACCCTAATTGGACAAGATTAAGTTTAGGGAGGACGAAAATGACCTAAATGTTCATCCAATGACACAAAACATCTATTGGATCCACAAGATTGGTTAAAAACCCTAATTGGATAAGACTTAGACTAAGGAGGACGAAAATGACCTAAATGTTCATCCAATGACACAAAACACCTATTGGATGCACAAGATTGGTTAAAAACCCTAATTGGACAAGAATTATCATAGGGAGGACGAAAATGACCTAATTGTTCATCCAATGACACAAAAACGCCAATTGGATGCACAAGATTGGTTAGAAACCCTAATTGGACAAGATAAAGTGTAGGGAGGACGAAAATGACCTAAGTGTTCATCCAATGACACAAAACACCTATTGGATGCACAAGATTGGTTAAAAACCCTAATTGGACAAGAATTAGCCTAGGGAGGACGAAAATGACCTAATTGTTCATCCAATGACACAAAAACACCTATCGGATGAACAAGATTGGTTAGAAACCCTAATTGAACAAGATTAACTGTAGGGAGGACGAAAATGACCTAAATGTTCATCCAATGACACAAAACACCTATTGGATGCACAAGATTGCTTAAAAACCCTAATTGGACAAGATTAAGTTTAGGGAGGACGAAAATGACCTAAATGTTCATCCAATGACACAAAACACCTATTGGATGCACAAGATTGGTTAAAAACCCTAATTGGACAAGATTAAGTTTAGGGAGGATGGAAATGACCTAAATATTCATCCAATGACACAACACACCTATTGAATGAACAAGATTGGTTGAAAACCCTAATTGGACAAGATTAAATGTTGGGAGGACGAAAATGACCTAAATGTTCATCCAATGACACTAAAACACCTATCGGATACACAAGATTGGTTAGAAACCCTAATTGAACAAGATTAAGTGTAGGGAGGACGAAAATGACCTAAATGTTCATCCAATGACACAAAACACCTATTGGATGCACAAGATTGGTTAAAAACCGTAACTGGATAAGATTAAGTTTAGGGAGAGCGAAAATGACATAAATATTCATCCAATGACACAACACACCTATTGAATGAACAAGATTGGTTAAAAACCCTAATTGGACAAGATTAAGTGTAGGGAGGACGAAAATGACCTAAATGTTCATCCAATGACACACAAAAACACCTATCGGATGCACAAGATTGGTTTGAAACCCTAATTGAACAAGATTAAGTGTAGGGAGGACGAAAATGACCTAAATGTTCATCCAATGACACAAAACACCTATTGGATGCACAAGATTGGTTAAAAACCCTAATTGGATAAGAATTAGCCTAAGGAGGACGAAAATGACCTAATTGTTCATCCAATGACACAAAACACCTATTGGATGCACAAGATTGGTTAAAAACCCTAATTGGATAAGAATTAGCCTATGGAGGACGAAAATGACCTAAATGTTCATCCAAAGACACAAAACACCTATTGGATGCACAAGATTGGTTAAAAACCCAAATTGGGCAAGAATTATCATTGGGAGGACGAAAATGACCAAATTGTTCATCCAATGACACAAAACCACCAATTGGATGCACAAGATTGGTTAGAAACCCTAATTGGACAAGATAAAGTGTTGCGAGGACGAAAATAACCTAAGTGTTCATCCAATGACACAAAACACCTATTGGATGCACAAGATTGGTTAAAAACCCTAATTGGATAAGAATTAGCCTAAGGAGGACGAAAATGACCTAAATGTTCATCCAATGACACAAAACACCTATTGGATGCACAAGATTGGTTAAAAACCCTAATTGGATAAGAATTAGCCTATGGAGGACGAAAATGACCTAAATGTTCATCCAAAGACACAAAACACCTATTGGATGCACAAGATTGGTTAAAAACCCAAATTGGATAAGAATTATCATTGGGAGGACGAAAATGACCAAATTGTTCATCCAATGACACAAAAACACCTATCGGATACACAAGATTGGTTAGAAACCCTAATTGAACAAGATTAAGTGTAGGGAGGACGAAAATGACCTAAATGTTAATCCAATGACACAAAACACCTATTGGATGCACAAGATTGGTTAAAAACCCTAATTGGATAAGAATTAGCCTAAGGAGGACGAAAATGACCTAAATGTTCATCCAATGACACAAAACACCTATTGGATGCAAAAGATTGGTTAAAAACCCTAATTGGATAAGATAAAGTGTAGGGAGGACGAAAATAACCTAAGTGTTCATCCAATGACACAAAACACCTATTGGATGCACAAGATTGGTTAAAAACCCTAATTGGACAAGAATTATCATAGGGAGGACGAAAATGACCTAATTGTTCATCCAATGACACAAAAACACCAATTGGATGCACAAGATTGGTTAAAAACCCTAATTGAACAAGATTAAGTGTAGGGAGGACGAAAATGACCTAAATGTTCATCCAATGACACAAAACACCTATTGGATGCACAAGATTGGTTAAAAACCCTAATTGGACAAGAATTATCATAGGGAGGACGAAATAACCTAATTGTTCATCCAATGACACAAAAACACCAATTGGATGCACAAGATTGGTTAGAAACCCTAATTGGAAAAGATAAAGTGTAGGGAGGACGAAAATGACCTAAATGTTCATCCAATGACACAAAACACCTATTGGATGCACAAGATTGGTTAAAAACCATAATTAAACAAGATGAAGTTTAGGGAGGACGAAAATGACCTTAATGTTCATCCAATGACACAAAACACCTATTGGATGCACAAGATTGGTTAAAAACCCTAATTGGACAAGATTAAGTTTAGGGAGGACGAATATGACCTAAATATTCATCCAATGACACAACACACCTATTGAATGAACAAGATTGGTTAAAAACCCTAATTGGACAAGAATTATCGTAGAGAGGACGAAAATGACCGAATTGTTCATCGAATGACACAAAAACACCAATTGGATGCACAAGATTGGTTAGAAACCCTAATTGGACAAGATAAAGTGTTGAGAGGACGAAAATAACCTAAGTGTTCATCCAATGACACAAAACACCTATTGGATGCACAAGATTGGTTAAAAACTCTAATTGGACAAGAATTTGCCTAGGGAGGACGAAAATGACCTAATTGTTCATCCAATGACACAAAAACACCTATCGGATACACAAGATTGGTTAGAAACCCTAATTGAACAAGATTAAGTGTAGGGAGGACGAAAATGACCTAAATGTTCATCCAATGACACAAAACACCTATTGGATGCACAAGATTGGTTAAAAACCCTAATTGGATAAGAATTAGCCTAAGGAGGACGAAAATGACCTAAATGTTCATCCAATGACACAAAACACCTATTGGATGCAAAAGATTGGTTAAAAACCCTAATTGGATAAGTTAAAGTGTAGGGAGGACGAAAATAACCTAAGTGTTCATCCAATGACACAAAACACCTATTGGATGCACAAGATTGGTTAAAAACCCTAATTGGACAAGAATTATCATAGGGAGGACGAAAATGACCTAATTGTTCATCCAATGATACAAGACACCTATTGGATGCACCAGATTTGTTAAACACCCTAATTGGACAAGATTAAGTGTAGGGATGACGAAAATGACCTAAATATTCATCTAATGACACAAAAAACCTATTGGATGCACAAGATTGGTTAAACACCCTAATTGGACAAGATTAAGTGTAGGGAGGACGAAAACGACCTAAATGTTCATCCAATGACACAAAACACTTATTGGATGCACAAGATTGGTTAAAAATCCTAATTGGATAAGAATTAGCCTAGGGAGGACGAAAATGACCTAAGTGTTCATCCAATGACACAAAACACCTATTAATTGCACAAGAATGGTTAAAAACCCTAATTGGACAATAATTAGCCTAGGGAGGACGAAAATGACCTAATTGTTCATCCAATGACAGAAAAAAAACCTATCAGATGCACAAGTTTTGTTAGAAACCCTAATTGAACAAGATTAAGTGTAGCGAGGACGAAAATGACCTAAATGTTCATCCAATGACACAAAACACCTATTGGATGCACAAGATTGGTTAAAAACCCTAATTGGACAAGAATTATCATAGAGAGGACGAAAATGACCTAATTGTTCATCTAATGACACAAAAACACCAATTGGATGCACAAGATTGGTTAGAAACCCTAATTGGAAAAGATAACGTGTAGGGAGGACGAAAATGACCTAAATGTTCATCCAATGACACAAAACACCTATTGGATGCACAAGATTGGTTAAAAACCATAATTAAACAAGATGAAGTTTAGGGAGGACGAAAATGACCTTAATGTTCATCCAATGACACAAAACACCTATTGGATGCACAAGATTGGTTAAAAACCCTAATTGGACAAGATTAAGTTTAGGGAGGACGAAAATGACCTAAATATTCATCCAATGACACAACACACCTATTGAATGAACAAGATTGGTTAAAAACCCTAATTGGACAAGATTAAGAGTAGGGAGGACGAAAATGACCTAAATGTTCATCCAATGACACAAAAACACCTATCGGATGCACAAGATTGGTTAAAAACCCTAATTGAACAAGATTAAGTGTAGGGAGGACGAAAATGACCTAAATGTTCATCCAATGACACAAAATACTTATTGGATGCACAAGATTGGTTAAAAATCCTAATTGGATAAGAATTAGCCTAGGGAGGACGAAAATGACCTAAGTGTTCATCCAATGACACAAAACACCTATTGGATGCACAAGATTGGTTAAAAACCCTAATTGGACAAGAATTAGCCTAGGGAGGACGAAAATGACCTAATTGTTCATCCAATGACAGAAAAAAAACGTATCGGATGCACAAGTTTGGTTAGAAACCCTAATTGAACAAGATTAAGTGTAGGGAGGACGAAAATGACCTAAATGTTCATCCAATGACACAAAACACCTATTGGATGCACAAGATTGGTTAAAAACCCTAATTGGACAAGAATTATCATAGAGAGGACGAAAATGACCTAATTGTTCATCCAATGACACAAAAACACCAAATGGATGCACAAGATTGGTTAGAAACCCTAATTTGAAAAGATAAAGTGTAGGGAGGACGAAAATGACCTAAATGTTCATCCAATGACACAAAACACCTATTGGATGCACAAGATTGGTTAAAAACCCTAATTGGACAAGATTAAGTTTAGGGAGGACGATAATGACCTAAATGTTCATCCAATGACACAAAACACCTATTGGATGCACAAGATTGGTTAAAAACCCTAATTGGACAAGATTAAGTGTAGGGAGACGAAAATGACCTAAATGTTCATTCAATGACACAAAAACACCTATCGGATGCACAAGATTGGTTAAAAACCCTAATTGAACAAGATTAAGTGTAGGGAGGACGAAAATGACCTAAATGTTCATCCAATGACACAAAACACCAATTGAATGCACAAGATTGGTTAAAAACCCTAATTGGACAAGAATTATCATAGGGAGGACGAAAATGACCTAATTGTTCATCCAATGACACAAAAACACCAATTGGATGCACAAGATTGGTTAGAAACCCTAATTGGACAAGATAAAGTGTAGGGAGGACGAAAATGACCTAAGTGTTCATCCATTGACACAAAACACCTATTGGATGCACAAGATTGGTTAAAAACCCTAATTGGAAAAGATTAAGTTTAGGGAGGACGAAAATGACCTAAATATTCATCCAATGACACAAAACACCTATTGAATGAACAAGATTGGTTAAAAACCCTAATTGGATAAGAATTAGCCTAAGGAGGACGAAAATGACCTAAATGTTCATCCAATGACACAAAACACCTATTGGATGCACAAGATTGGTTAAAAACCCTAATTGGACAAGATTAAGTTTAGGGAGGACGAAAATGACCTAAATATTCATCCAATGACACAACACACCTATTGAATGAACAAGATTGGTTAAAAACCCTAATTGGACAAGATTAAGTGTAGGGAGGACGAAAATGACCTAAATGTTCATCCAATGACACAAAAACACCTATCGGATGCACAAGATTGGTTAAAAACCCTAATTGAACAAGATTAAGTGTACGGAGGACGAAAATGACCTAAATGTTCATCCAATGACACAAAACACTTATTGGATGCACAAGATTGGTTAAAAATCATAATTGGATAAGAATTAGCCTAGGGAGGACGAAAATGACCTAAGTGTTCATCCAATGACACAAAACACCTATTGGATGCACAAGATTGGTTAAAAACCCTAATTGGACAAGAATTAGCCTAGGGAGGACGAAAATGACCGAATTGTTCATCCAATGACAGAAAAAAAACCTATCGGATGCACAAGTTTGGTTAGAAACCCTAATTGAACAAGATTAAGTTTAGGGAGGACGAAAATGACCTAAATGTTCATCCAATGACACAAAAACACCTATCGGATGCACAAGATTGGTTAAAAACCCTAATTGAACAAGATTAAGTGTAGGGAGGACGAAAATGACCTAAATGTTCATCCAATGACACAAAACACTTATTGGATGCACAAGATTGGTTAAAAATCCTAATTGGATAAGAATTAGCCTAGGGAGGACGAAAATGACCTAAGTGTTCATCCAATGACACAAAACACCTATTGGATGCACAAGATTGGTTAAAAACCCTAATTGGAAAAGAATTAGCCTAGGGAGGAAGAAAATGACCGAATTGTTCATCCAATGACAGAAAAAAAACCTATCGGATGCACAAGTTTGGTTAGAAACCCTAATTGAACAAGATTAAGTTTAGGGAGGACGAAAATGACCTAAATGTTCATCCAATGACACAAAACACCTATTGGATGCACAAGATTGGTTAAAAACCCTAATTGGACAAGAATTATCGTAGAGAGGACGAAAATGACCTAGTTGTTCATCCAATGACACAAAAACACCAATTGGATGCACAAGATTGGTTAGAAACCCTAATTGGAAAAGATAAAGTGTAGGGAGGACGAAAATGACCTAAATGTTCATCCAATGACACAACACCTATTGGATGCACAAGATTGGTTAAAAACCATAATTGGACAAGATTAAGTTTAGGGAGGACGAAAATGACCTAAATGTTCATCCAATTACACAAAACACCTATTGGATGCACAAGATTGGTTAAAAACCCTAATTGGACAAGATTAAGTTTAGGGAGGACGAAAATGACCTAAATATTCATCCAATGACACAACACACCTATTGAATGAACAAGATTGGTTAAAAACCCTAATTGGACAAGATTAAGAGTAGGGAGGACGAAAATGACCTAAATGTTCATCCAATGACACAAAAACACCTATCGGATGCACAAGATTGGTTAGAAACCCTAATTGAACAAGATTAAGTGTAGGGAGGACGAAAATGACCTAAATGTTCATCCAATGACACAAAAACACCTATTGGATGCACAAGATTGGTTAAAAACCCTAATTGGATAAGAATTAGCATAAGGAGAACGAAAATGACCTAAATGTTCATCCAATGACACAAAACAGCTATTGGATGCACAAGATTGGTTAAAAACCGTAATTGGATAAGATTAAGTTTAGGGAGGACGAAAATGACCTAAATATTCATCCAATGACACAACACACCTATTGAATGAACAAGATTGGTTAAAAACCCTAATTGGACAAGATTAAGTGTAGGGAGGACGAAAATGACCTAAATGTTCATCCAATGACACAAAAACACCTATCGGATGCACAAGATTGGTTAGAAACCCTAATTGGACAAGATAAAGTGTAGGGAGGACGAAAATGACCTAAGTGTTCATCCAATGACACAAAACACCTATTGGATGCACAAGATTGGTTAAAAACCCTAATTGGACAAGAATTCGCCTAGGGAGGACGAAAATGACCTAATTGTTCATCCAATGACACAAAAACACCTGTCGGATGCACAAGATTGGTCAGAAACCCTTATTGAACAAGATTAAGTGTAGGGAGGACGAAAATGACCTAAATGTTCATCCAATGACACAAAACACCTATTGGATGCACAAGATTGGTTAAAAACCCTAATTGGACAAGATTAAGTTTAGGGAGGACGAAAATGACCTAAATATTCATCCAATGACACAACACACCAATTGAATGAACAAGATTGGTTAAAAACCCTAACTGGACAAGATTAAGTGTAGGGAGGACGAAAATGACCTAAATGTTCATCCAATGACACAAAAACACCTATCGGATGCACAAGATTGGTTAGAAACCCTAATTGAACAAGATTAAGTGTAGGGAGGACGAAAATGACCTAAATGTTCATCCAATGACACAAAACACCTATTCGATGCACAAGATTGGTTAAAAACCCTAATTGGACAAGATTAAGTTTAGGGAGGACGAAAATGACCTAAATATTCATCCAATGACACAACACACCTATTGAATGAACAAGATTGGTTAAAAACCCTAATTGGACAAGATTAAGTGTAGGGAGGACGAAAATAACCAAAATGTTCATCCAATGACACAAAAACACCTATCGGATGCACAAGATTGGTTAGAAACCCTAATTGAACAAGATTAAGTGTAGGGAGGACGAAAATGACCTAAATGTTCATTCAATGACACAAAACACCTATTGGATGCACAAGATTGGTTAAAAACCCTAATTGGATAAGAATTAGCATAAGGAGGACGAAAATGACCTAAATGTTCATCCAATGACACAAAAACACCTATCGGATGCACAAGATTGGTTAGAAACCCTAATTGAACAAGATTAAGTGTAGGGAGGACGAAAATGACCTAAATGTTCATCCAATGACACAAAACACCTATTGGATGCACAAGATTGGTTAAAAACCGTAATTGAATAAGATTAAGTTTAGGGAGGACGAAAATGACCTAAATATTCATCCAATGACACAACACACCTATTGAATGAACAAGATTGGTTAAAAACCCTAATTGGACAAGATTAAGTGTAGGGAGGACGAAAATGACCTAAATGTTCATCCAATGACACAAAAACACCTATCGGATGCACAAGATTGGTTAGAAACCGTAATAGGATAAGATTAAGTTTAGGGAGGACGAAAATGACCTAAATATTCATCCAATGACACATCACACCTATTGAATGAACAAGATTGGTTAAAAACCCTAATTGGATAAGAATTAGCCTAAGGAGGACGAAAATGACCTAAATGTTCATCCAATGACACAAAACACCTATTGGATGCACAAGATTGGTTAAAAACCGTAATTGGATAAGATTAAGTTTAGGGAGGACGAAAATGACCTAAATATTCATCCAATGACACAACACACCTATTGAATGAACAAGATTGGTTAAAAACCCTAATTGGACAAGATAAAGTGTAGGGAGGACGAAAATGACCTAACTATTCATCCAATGACACAAAACACCTATTGGATGCACAAGATTGGTTAAAAACCCTAATTGGACAAGAATTATCATAGGGAGGACGAAAATGACCTAATTGTTGATCCAATGACACAAAAACACCAATTGGATGCACAAGATTGGTTAGAAACCCTAATTGGACAAGATAAAGTGTAGGGAGGACGAAAATGACCTAAGTGTTCATCCAATGACACAAAACACCTATTGGATGCACAAGATTGGTTAAAAACCCTAATTGGACAAGAATTAGCCTAGGGAGGACGAAAATGACCTAATTGTTCATCCAATGACACAAAAACACCTATCGGGTGCACAAGATTGGTCAGAAACCCTAATTCGACAAGATTAAGTTTAGGGAGGACGAAAATGACCTAAATATTCATCCAATGACACAACACACCTATTGAATGAACAAGATTGGTTAAAAACCCTAATTGGACAAGATTAAGTGTAGGGAGGACGAAAATGACCTAAATGTTCATCCAATGACACAAAAACACCTATCGGATGCACAAGATTGGTTAAAAACCCTAATTGAACAAGATTAAGTGTAGGGAGGACGAAAATGACCTAAATGTTCATCCAATGACACAAAACACTTATTGGATGCACAAGATTGGTTAAAAATCCTAATTGGATAAGAATTAGCCTAGGGAGGACGAAAATGACCTAAGTGTTCATCCAATGACACAAAACACCTATTGGATGCACAAGATTGGTTAAAAACCCTAATTGGACAAGAATTAGCCTAGGGAGGAAGAAAATGACCGAATTGTTCATCCAATGACAGAAAAAAAACCTATCGGATGCACAAGTTTGGTTAGAAACCCTAATTGAACAAGATTAAGTTTAGGGAGGACGAAAATGACCTAAATGTTCATCCAATGACACAAAACACCTATTGGATGCACAAGATTGGTTAAAAACCCTAATTGGACAAGAATTATCGTAGAGAGGACGAAAATGACCTAATTGTTCATCCAATGACACAAAAACACCAATTGGATGCACAAGATTGGTTAGAAACCCTAATTGGAAAAGATAAAGTGTAGGGAGGACGAAAATGACCTAAATGTTCATCCAATGACACAAAACACCTATTGGATGCACAAGATTGGTTAAAAACAATAATTGGACAAGATTAAGTTTAGGGAGGACGAAAATGACCTAAATGTTCATCCAATGACACAAAACACCTATTGGATGCACAAGATTGGTTAAAAACCCTAATTGGACAAGATTAAGTTTAGGGAGGACGAAAATGACCTAAATATTCATCCAATGACACAACACACCTATTGAATGAACAAGATTGGTTAAAAACCCTAATTGGACAAGATTAAGAGTAGGGAGGACGAAAATGACCTAAATGTTCATCCAATGACACAAAAACACCTATCGGATGCACAAGATCGGTTAAAAACCCTAATTGAACAAGAATAAGTGTAGGGAGGACGAAAATGACCTAAATGTTCATCCAATCACACAAAACACCTATTGGATGCACAAGATTGGTTAAAAACCCTAATTGGACAAGATTAAGTTTAGGGAGGACGAAAATGACCTAAATATTCATCCAAAGACACAACACACCTATTGAATGAACAAGATTGGTTAAAAACCCTAATTGGACAAGATTAAGGGTAGGGAGGACGAAAATGACCTAAATGTTCATCCAATGACACAAAAACACCTATCGGATGCACAAGATTGGTTAGAAACCCTAATTGAACAAGATTAACTGTAGGGAGGACGAAAATGACCTAAATGTTCATCCAATGACACAAAACACCTATTGGATGCACAAGATTGGTTAAAAACCGTAATTGGATAAGATTAAGTTTAGGTAGGACGAAAATGACCTAAATATTCATCCAATGACACAACACACCTATTGAATGAACAAGATTGGTTAAAAACCCTAATTGGACAAGATTAAGTGTAGGGAGGACGAAAATGACCTAAATGTTCATCCAATGACACAAAAACACCTATCGGATGCACAAGATTGGTTAGAAACCCTAATTGAACAAGATTAAGTGTAGGGAGAACGAAAATGACCTAAATGTTCATCCAATGACACAAAACATCTATTGGATGCACAAGATTGGTTAAAAATCCTAATTTGATAAGAATTAGCCTAAGGAGGACGAAAATGACCTAAATGTTCATCCAATGACACAAAACACCTATTGGATGCACAAGATTGGTTAAAAACCCTAATTGGACAAGATTAAGTTTAGGGAGGACGAAAATGACCTAAATATTCATCCAATGACACAACACACCTATTGAATGAACAAGATTGGTTAAAAACCCTAATTGGACAAGATTAAGTGTAGGGAGGACGAAAATGACCTAAATGTTCATCCAATGACACAAAAACACCAATTGGATGCACAAGATTGGTTAGAAACCCTAATTGGACAAGATTAAGTGTAGGGAGGACGAAAATGACCTAAATGTTCATCCAATGACACAAAACACCTGTTGGATGCACAAGATTGCTTAAAAACCCTAATTGGACAAGATTAAGTTTAGGGAGGACGAAAATGACCTAAATGTTCATCCAATGACACAAAACACCTATTGGATGCACAAGATTGGTTAAAAACCCTAATTGGACAAGATTAAGTTTAGGGAGGACGAAAATGACCTAAATGTTCATCCAATGACACAAAACACCTATTGGATGCACAAGATTGGTTAAAAACCCTAATTGGACAAGAATTATCGTAGAGAGGACGAAAATGACCTAATTGTTCATCCAATGACACAAAAACACCAATTGGATGCACAAGATTGGTTAGAAACCCTAATTGGAAAAGATAAAGTGTAGGGAGGACGAAAATGACCTAAATGTTCATCCAATGACACAAAACACCTATTGGATGCACAAGATTGGTTAAAAACCATAATTAAACAAGATGAAGTTTAGGGAGGACGAAAATGACCTTAATGTTCATCCAATGACACAAAACACCTATTGGATGCACAAGATTGGTTAAAAACCCTAATTGGACAAGATTAAGTTTAGGGAGGACGAAAATGACCTAAATATTCATCCAATGACACAACACACCTATTGGATGCACAAGATTGGTTAAAAACCCTAATTGGACAAGAATTATCATAGGGCGGACGAAAATGACCTAATTGTTCATCCAATGACACAAAACACCTATTGGATGCACAAGATTGGTTAAAAACCCTAATTGGACAAGAATTAGCCTAGGGAGGACGAAAATGACCTAATTGTTCATCCAATGACACAAAAACACCAATTGGATGCACAAGATTGGTTAGAAACCCTAATTGGACAAGATAAAGTGTAGGGAGGACGAAAATGACCTAAGTGTTCATCCATTGACACAAAACACCTATTGGATGCACAAGATTGGTTAAAAACCCTAATTGGACAAGATTAAGTGTAGGGAGACGAAAATGACCTAAATGTTCATTCAATGACACAAAAACACCTATCGGATGCACAAGATTGGTTAAAAACCCTAATTGAACAAGATTAAGTGTAGGGAGGACGAAAATGACCTAAATGTTCATCCAATGACACAAAACACCAATTGAATGCACAAGATTGGTTAAAAACCCTAATTGGACAAGAATTATCATAGGGAGGACGAAAATGACCTAATTGTTCATCCAATGACACAAAAACACCAATTGGATGCACAAGATTGGTTAGAAACCCTAATTGGACAAGATAAAGTTTAGGGAGGACGAAAATGACCTAAATGTTCATCCAATGACACAAAACATCTATTGGATGCACAAGATTGGTTAAAAACCCTAATTGGATAAGAATTAGCCTAAGGAGGACGAAAATGACCTAAATGTTCATCCAATGACACAAAACACCTATTGGATGCACAAGATTGGTTAAAAACCCTAATTGGATAAGAATTATCATAGGGAGGACGAAAATGACCTAATTGTTCATCCAATGACACAAAAACACCAATTGGAAGCACAAGATTGGTTAGAAACCCTAATTGGACAAGATAAAGTGTAGGGAGGACGAAAATGACCTAAGTGTACATCCAATGACACAAAACACCTATTGGATGCACAAGATTGGTTAAAAACCCTAATTGGACAAGAATTATCATAGGGAGGACGAAAATGACCTAATTGTTCATCCAATGACACAAAAACACCAATTGGATGCACAAGATTGGTTAGAAACCCTAATTGGACAAGATAAAGTTTAGGGAGGACGAAAATGACTTAAGTGTTCAATCAATGACACAAAACACCTATTGGATGCACAAGATTGGTTAAAAAACCTAATTGGACAAGAATTTGCCTAAGGAGGACGAAAATGACCTAAATGTTCATCCAATGACACAAAAACACCTATCGGATGCACAAGATTGGTTAGAAACCCTAATTGAACAAGATTAAGTGTAGGGAGGACGAAAATGACCTAAATGTTCATCCATTGACACAAAACACCTATTGGATGCACAAGATTGGTTAAAAACCCTAATTGGATAAGAATTAGCCTAAGGAGGACGAAAATGACCTAAATGTTCATCCAATGACATAAAACACCTGTTGGATGCACAAGATTGGTTAAAAACCCTAATTGGACAAGAATTATCATAGGGAGGACGAAAATGAACTAATTGTTGATCCAATGACACAAAAACACCAATTGTAAGCACAAGATTGGTTAGAAACCCTAATTGGACAAGATAAAGTGTAGGGAGGACGAAAATGACCTAAGTTCATCCAATGACACAAAACACCTATTGGATGCACAAGATTGGTTAAAAACCCTAATTGGACAAGAATTAGCCTAGGGAGGACGAAAATGACCTAATTGTTCATCCAATGACACAAAAACACCTGTCGGATGCACAAGATTGGTCAAAAACTCTAATTGAACAAGATTAAGTGTAGGGAGGACGAAAATGACCTAAATGTTTATCCAATGACACAAAACACCTATGGGATGCACAAGATTGCTTAAAAACCCTAATTGGACAAGATTAAGTTTAGGGAGGACGAAAATGACCTAAATGTTCATCCAATGACACAAAACACCTATTGGATGCACAAGATTGGTTAAAAACCCTAATTGGACAAGATTAAGTGTACGGAGGACGAAAATGACCTAAATGTTTATCCAATGACACAAAAACACCTATGGGATGCACAAGATTGGTTAAAAACCCTAATTGGACAAGATTAAGTTTAGGGAGGACGAAAATGACCTAAATATTCATCCAATGACACAACACACCTATTGAATGAACAAGATTGGTTAAAAACCCTAATTGGACAAGATTAAGTGTAGGGAGGACGAAAATGACCTAAATGTTCATCCAATGACACAAAACACCTATTGGATGCACAAGATTGCTTAAAAACCCTAATTGGACAAGATTAAGTTTAGGGAGGACGAAAATGACCTAAATGTTCATCCAATGACACAAAACACCTATTGGATGTAGAAGATTGGTTAAAAACCCTAATTGGACAAGATTAAGTTTAGGGAGGACGAAAATGACCTAAATATTCATCCAATGACACAACACACCTATTGAATGAACAAGATTGGTTAAAAACCCTAATTGGACAAGATTAAGAGTAGGGAGGACGAAAATGACCTAAATGTTCATCCAATGACACAAAAACACCTATCGGATGCACAAGATTGGTTAAAAACCCTAATTGAACAAGATTAAGTGTAGGGAGGACGAAAATGACCTAAATGTTCATCCAATGACACAAAACACTTATTGGATGCACAAGATTGGTTAAAAACCCTAATTGGAAAAGATTAAGTGTAGGGAGGACGAAAATGACCTAAATGTTCATCCAATGACACAAAATACCTATTGGATGCACAAGATTGGTTAAAAACCCTAATTGGACAAGAATTAGCCTAGGGAGGACGAAAATGACCTAATTGTTCATCCAATGACAGAAAAAAAACGTATCGGATGCACAAGTTTGGTTAGAAACCCTAATTGAACAAGATTAAGTGTAGGGAGGACGAAAATGACCTAAATGTTCATCCAATGACACAAAACACCTATTGGATGCACAAGATTGGTTAAAAACCCCAATTGGACAAGAATTATCATAGAGAGGACGAAAATGACCTAATTGTTCATCCAATGACACAAAAACACCAATTGGATGCACAAGATTGGTTAGAAACCCTAATTTGAAAAGATAAAGTGTAGGGAGGACGAAAATGACCTAAATGTTCATCCAATGACACAAAACACCTATTGGATGCACAAGATTGGTTAAAAACCCTAATTGGACAAGATTAAGTTTAGGGAGGACGATAATGACCTAAATGTTCATCCAATGACACAAAACACCTATTGGATGCACAAGATTGGTTAAAAACCCTAATTGGACAAGATTAAGTGTAGGGAGACGAAAATGACCTAAATGTTCATTCAATGACACAAAAACACCTATCGGATGCACAAGATTGGTTAAAAACCCTAATTGAACAAGATTAAGTGTAGGGAGGACGAAAATGACCTAAATGTTCATCCAATGACACAAAACACCAATTGAATGCACAAGATTGGTTAAAAACCCTAATTGGACAAGAATTATCATAGGGAGGACGAAAATGACCTAATTGTTCATCCAATGACACAAAAACACCAATTGGATGCACAAGATTGGTTAGAAACCCTAATTGGACAAGATAAAGTGTAGGGAGGACGAAAATGACCTAAGTGTTCATCCATTGACACAAAACACCTATTGGATGCACAAGATTGGTTAAAAACCCTAATTGGAAAAGATTAAGTTTAGGGAGGACGAAAATGACCTAAATGTTCATCCAATGACACAAAACACCTATTGGATGCACAAGATTGGTTAAAAACCCTAATTGGATAAGAATTAGCCTAAGGAGGACGAAAATGACCTAAATGTTCATCCAATGACACAAAACACCTATCGGATGCACAAGATTGGTTAAAAACCCTAATTGAACAAGATTAAGTGTAGGGAGGACGAAAATGACCTAAATGTTCATCCAATGACACAAAACACTTATTGGATGCACAAGATTGGTTAAAAATCCTAATTGGATAAGAATTAGCCTAGGGAGGACGAAAATGACCTAAGTGTTCATCCAATGACACAAAACACCTATTGGATGCACAAGATTGGTTAAAAACCCTAATTGGACAAGAATTAGCCTAGGGAGGACGAAAATGACCTAATTGTTCATCCAATGACAGAAAAAAAATATATCGGATGCACAAGTTTGGTTAGAAACCCTAATTGAACAAGATTAAGTGTAGGGAGGACGAAAATGACCTAAATGTTCATCCAATGACACAAAACACCTATTGGATGCACAAGATTGGTTAAAAACCCCTAATTGGACAAGAATTATCATAGAGAGGACGAAAATGACCTAATTGTTCATCCAATGACACAAAAACACCAATTGGATGCACAAGATTGGTTAGAAACCCTAATTTGAAAAGATAAAGTGTAGGGAGGACGAAAATGACCTAAATGTTCATCCAATGACACAAAACACCTGTTGGATGCACAAGATTGGTTAAAAACCCTAATTGGACAAGATTAAGTTTAGGGAGGACGATAATGACCTAAATGTTCATCCAATGACGCAAAACACCTATTGGATGCACAAGATTGGTTAAAAACCCTAATTGGACAAGATTAAGTGTAGGGAGACGAAAATGACCTAAATGTTCATTCAATGACACA